>NDXB01021969.1:22465-39289 GCA_002631895.1 Agapornis roseicollis | reverse complement strand
TTTTAAAAAACACAAAATTTTTTGTTTTTTTTTTTTTTTTTTTTTCCCAGTGAGGGAAACTGTTGCACTTGAATGTAATTTAGCTCATTTGGTATCTCTGGCTATTAGTCTGATGGAAAGCTGATGTATGTTAGCATCTAAGATGCTTCATAGTTTATGCTGTAGCACTGAACTAGGCAGGACATTAATTCACATGGAGAATTTTGGAGCCAGACTATAATAACTCATAAATATTATATATTCCATTATTTGCTTCTTATAAAAGGATTACCATATGAAAACCCAAATATTGCCTGCATATAAGAATAAGGAATCAGAGTATGCAAAAGAATACAGTCTGCAAATCTGGGAGACTAAAGAAGGAAGAACACATAAGGGTGACATTTCATGATTTGCTGACAACAATTCACACTAGGCAGAAAGCAACCTCAGTTGCCTCAATGGCCAATTTCCATCATTTCCTTTGTGCTGGCATCATAGCTAGCAAGACCGCATGACCACAGAGCTCCTCTGGAAAGCAATCCTGCAGGAAAGCTCAGCACAGCTGGGTTTTCAAGTAGGTCTGCTCTGTGCTCTGGCAGGCACTGCAACCTCACAAGTGCTAGCACGTGCACAGGAGGATGAAACGAGGGGACTGCTGGCTTCAAGCAACCAGTCTGAGGGAGTGGGAGAAGGACTGCCTGAGGCACGTTGTGAGGACTGGTTCTCACTAAGTATGGCAGTGTTTGCTGGAAGAGGGTTTACTTTTATAGGTGAAGAAAGGCAGTTTACATATAGGAATCTTTTCTGTAACTTCATTACTGATTTAGATGCTACTTGCCACTAACAATTTCTGTACTTGCCTGAGTGTTTAATGCTTGCAATTGCACATGGCGTAATCGTCTCCCTTTCTTTCCTTTCTTTAAAAACTCATACTCTCCATTATTTAGCTGTCATTAAGCTAGCGAGATTCTGTAAAAGTTGACAGAATCAATCTGCAAATTACTTTCCTGTTTGAGGAACACCCAATGTTTCTAAAAAATAATAATCCAGTGAGGGAAACTTTCACACCTGAATGTAATTTAGCTCCTTTGGTATCTCTGGTTATTAGTTTGGTGGAAAGTCGATATATGTTAGCATCTAAGATGCATCTCTCTCAACTATTAATTCAGGAGTGAACTCAGCCTTATGCCTTTGGTCCCAAATAATATACTTCAGGATGACTACAGGCAATGTGTATATTTAAGTGCATGTATTTGTGTGTGTATATCAATATATATGTATATGTGTATATACATGTGTATGTATATTATGCATATTATGTACAGTATGCATATTACATACAGTATGCATATTATGTATATTTACATGTATAATTTTATTTATATTCATGTTTATGTTTGTTTTTATATTAATATTATTTTTATTTATAAATTAACTCATGTTCTACTATTTGTTGATTATTCTTATATCTCAGAAATAAAGAGTAGAACATGAGTTCTATTTTAAAATATAATACATCTGTCTCATAATTCATTGGTCCAAATTCCACCAGTGACTTCCAGAACCACTCATTTAAGGAATTACTTTTTGGCATGTGTATTTCAGCATATTTCTTTTCCTTACTATTTCAAGCATCACTGAGCTCTCTGGTTGTCCTTTCCTGAGCTGTATAGAGAGCTTCATTATCCTTTTCTATGACAATTCCCTGCTTAGCTGCCCGTATCACCTTCAAAACTTTATTTTAGAACTTACCTAATTAGCCTTTGATCCACTAATTGGCCATTATCTGCAGATCTCTTTGTTCTTTCTTGCACATAAAGTTTTGTTCCTTTCATTATAGGAACGTACAAATTGTCACACTGGGACAAAACAATGGGTCACTTAGTCTTACTCTGTCTTACTAGGACAAAGACATCTCAAGCAGGCATTCAGTACCCTGAGCCTGCTCCTGTCATTCTCCCTTGTGCAAGTCTTGAACTGAAATAAAGGGCACTTAACATTTTCCCTTTGGCTGCAAGTGTGCACTGAACAGATGTCTTCATTGAACTGCCCACAATGGCATTTAAAGCTTTCTTTTTTTTTAATTTCCCCTGAGAGATTACAGCCAATTCAGAACTTAATCATATGTAAAATAGTGTAGATGTCATTTCCAAAGAACATTTACACACTGATTTGTGTACCGTCCTCCTTAATGCTGCTGATTACAGGTAGATTATCCACGGATACAGTCTTTTCGGGAAAAGAAGCAAATCTAAGTTCTTAACTTTTTCCCAGCTGAACTTTGTCTTTCAGTTTCAATGTAAAATGTATTTGCACTTTTTAGGCTTAAGAGAAAGCAAGTGTAAATACTACATTGTAAGAGTCTGATTAATTTTGCTGTATTTAAAAAAAAAAAAAAATCAATCCATCCCATCTTTTAGCAGAGAGACAAATGAAGAATCATCCTCTTTGAAATATTTCAAAAGCTTGATTTGCACTATTGCCAAACTTATCCATTTAAATTTTATGAACTAGGCTCCAGAGATCTGTAACATTCTTGAAATAAAGCAAGATTCTTAATAATGCTCCAACTGACTGCTGAGATAGTGAGTGGATGGCCTTGTTATCTACCTTCACATGTGTTNAACATTCCATTCTTGAAATAAAGCAAGATTCTTAATAATGCTCCAACTGACTGCTGAGATAGTGAGTGGATGGCCTTGTTATCTACCTTCACATGTGTTAAAAGTTCAAAAAAAAAAAAAAAAGAAAAAAATATAGAGACTAAGAAAAGCACCATAAAATTACATTAAAGAATCAAAACTAAGCAGAGCACTTTATTTCAGTAATAAAATGAAGGGAAGGAGGAAAGAGGAAAAAAGAAAGAGGAGTGTATGTGGAGCACTGCGTCCTGTTCTAGTTCCCACAATTCAAGAAATACGTGCACAGACTGGAGTGGGTCAAAGAAAGGTCACAAAGATGACCAAAGGGCTGGAGGGCGTGTTCGATGAGAAAAGACTGAAGAGGTTAGGTCTTTTTTGCTATGAAGAGTCAGGTGGGACCTCATCACAGTATTCCAGCATTTAAAGGTTACCTACAAGGAGGACTTGGCTCTCTTCATAAGGAGCCACATGGAGAAGACTAGGGGCAGTAGGTACAAGTTGCAGTGGGAGACATTTCATCTTAGCATAAGAAAAAAAATCTTTTACAGTGGGAAGAATAAATGACTGGAACAATCTCTCCAGGGATGTGGTGGAATCCCCATTGCTGAAAGTTTCAAGATGTGATTGAACAGTGTGCTAGATAACCTCATCTAAGCTCCCTTTCTCACAGAAGTCTGAACCAGATGATCTGTTGGAGTCCCCTTCAACCTGAGCTCTTCTGTGATTGTTTCTATGATCCTAGGAAGGAGGAAAGTGAGAATAAAGAAACAAGGAAAAAGAAAAAAATTAAGAAGAGGGTAAAATTGTACAATACTGATTTCCAATACCACAACTGCAACAGGCTCTGCTGAGAAAAACAAAGTTCTCTGAAGTGCTTCCTCCATATGAATGGTGAATGACTGCTAGCAGTGCTTGTGCTTAACCTGAACTCTAAATAAAACAAAATCTGAATACCTTCTGGTTGCCATGGCTGAATAATTCCAAAGACCTTGCTGTACTTTCTGTAGGTCATTACACTAATTTAAATTCACAATGCTTTCATCTCTGCTTTGAATGTAAAGTACCTCACACTCATCTGTGCTGTGTTTCCTTTTCTGTGTTCAGTTTCAGTTATTTCTCTCTCAAGTGCTTCAAAATTCATACTCTCCTTGCCTACCATTTTGTTCTCAAAAGAATGACATCCCAATTTCAGATTATGAATAAGGAAGCTGTGGGGATAAATTTAGCAATCAAAGTAACTAAATGTTTATCTCTGGCTTAAACTGAATATATTTCCACTTATGACAAGGGAAAAGTGGGACTTAATGCAAAATAAATTACTTTTAAAACAAGCAAAATTAGAGTGCTGTTTCAGCTGAGTCACTCTGTATGCATGCTTGTCTTTTATTCCTTAGCAAATACTAGGGTATATATGACTGAGTTTAAATAAAGGTCAGTTCAACTCATATGAACTACCAAGTGGACAAGAAGTATCCTAAATTGATGAAACTTTGGTTAAAATATTTTTGTATGTGATCTTCATGTCTCACAAACATTCTTCCATGCTCTCATTATTCCATGTGTTGCTGAGTAGAGTCATTTACAGCGGTGGGAGGACATGAGATGCTGTGGGCTTCTTATGATAATGTTATGGGTTGGTCACCCTGGAGCCCAAATAACCACTGCCCAGTCCTCAGCCCCCATTGCAGTGCTGTGATATGATGACATGAGAATCACTGTCCTCTCTGGCATGGAAATATTTCTGGAGCTCTCCTCCCTGCCTAACTACCCCATACAGGCTTTGCCCATGGTGTTGAACAATATCTGAACCACGGGACAGCCTTCAGCTTTTTCATTATATGGCTTCCAGAGAAGGAAGGTTGGGACTCTTACCTAAGTTTTCCCCAAAAATAGTCAAAAATGAGTTCAAAATTAGTTAAAAAAAATAAAAAATAAAAAAAGATGATCAATAGAACTGGAAAGACCATACACTTAAACCAGCCTGAAGAGAAAGCATGGTGCTACACAGGTAATAACAGAAACTCAGGTACCAGAAAATATCCAGAATGAAAGTATGTTGGAAATAGGGTAGAAAAGTATGCATGGCGACAGTTGGATTTGGTTACCAGAGCTTCCAAGAAACCACCCCTTCAGAAGCAGAATTCTGACAAACAAGTGAAGAAATACCCTCAGGAGCCATATTTTTTCTTGGGGAAAAGATGAAAAATGTGAAGAAAGCAGAATAAGAAGAAGTGAAAAGAAGTATCTCTGAGTTATTTGAACAGACAAGAAAGAGAACTGGCAAAGAGAAAGCTAATTGGAAAAAAACATCAAAGCTAAATGAGGACTAGAAATGACCACTGCAGAAGTGAAAACTTAAACCAGCTTTCAATAAAACTTTTTTTTTATTTTCCTTTTCCTTTGCTTTCTTTTACTTTCACTCTTCCATCTTTTTAGACACTTCTTCTCACTCTTCATTCTTACTTTTGTTTTTTGCTCCAAATTCCCTTCTCAGACATTTGCATTTGATGATGGCATGTATTAATTTCAGAAGTGTAACCCTTTGTTACATTAATCACTGGTTCCCACACTCTACTCCCAGTGAACAGTGAGATATTTCTCTACTAAGCCTAAAGAGAAAAATTAAAATATAAGCTCCATTAATATTATGCTACTTGCAGCCTTTCATAGGTTAGTTTCGGTTGAAAAGGATCTTAAGATTATCTAGTTCCAACCCTCCTGCCATGGGCAGGGACACCTTCCGCTAGACCAGGTTGCTCAGAGCCCTGTCTAACCTAGCCTTGAACACTGCCAGGGATTGAGTATTCACAACTTGTTTGGGCAACTTGTTCCAGTACCTCACCATTCTCACAGTAAAGAACTTCTTCCTTATATCTAACCTAAAACGCCCTTGTTTAAGTTTGAACCCATTGCTCCTTGTCCTATCATTACAAACCCTGATGAAGAGTCTGTCTCTGGCATCCTTGTAGGCCCCCTTCAGATACAGGAAGGCTGCTATGAGATCTCCATGCAGCCTTCTCCAGGCTGAATAGCCCCTATTTTCCTAGCCTGTTTTTGTATGGGAGGTACCTCATAGCTCTCTTCTGGACTTGTTCTAATAGTCCTTCTTCCATTCCATGTCCTTCTTAGGTTGGGAGACACAATGGCCACTGAATATGAACAGTCTAAACCTACAAATTATTTACTTAGAACACCCTTTTAAAATTTGTGCTCAAATACTTCTGTCCTCCTTAAACCAGTGTTTTCAGTTTAGAATAATTCTTTGGAGTACATAGAGCAGTCATAAATATCCAGCAAATATTATGAGCTTTGAAAATAACCTCAGATACAATTTCCCATAACCATAATTTGGATTGGCAAACCTCTCTTTATGCATTGGTTTTGAATATGCCACTGCTGCAGACTAACAGTATCTTCCATTGGTTTTAACCAGACAAATAGAAGATTCCTAGTTTTCCCATCACCAAAAATATAATTCTTTCGTAAAGATCTTCTCTCTTTGTGAAATTCTGTGAATAAGCAAATACATGTTTTCCATTACTTTGTTCTATTCAATATTGCAATTGAACAAATTCCTTTAAATGTTTTCATAACCATTTTTTCAATTCCTGAAAGAAGCAAGCTATAATTTTATACCTCTTTTCTCAAGTGATCTCCATCGTAACATATACTAATTCTTGTCATTAATAGTTTTATTTGCAATTTACCAACCTGAAGCCCATACAGGAGGTGTTTTTGTTAAAATATACATGTTAACACAAACAGAACATTTTTCTTTAACACAACTTCAATACTTTTTAACCTTCTCATATGGAAACAAGATTAACCTTCTATTTTTTCAGTTTTGCACTGTGTATTTTTCTGTAAGCACTCTGGCTTTAGTTTCTACTTACACATGCAAAGTCTTGAAGAGAGTTGTTTCAAAGCCTGCTATGACTTCTTGAGGTAATGTAAAGCTTTTAAGATGGCTGCCAGCTATTTCATACCAAAATATGTCACCCTATTTGGATGTTTCATTTGTTTTAAAGCCACAAAATAATGCTGGAACACTACAGGTAGATGTGTGTGTTATTAGCAACTAAAGCTCCTCAAACTTTCTGATTAGAGAATATAGGAAAACAATTTTGCTTAGGAAACTCTGAATTCATTCAAGCATTTTTGTAAAATACAGAAGACTACATCCTTCCTACAGTTTTATTGTAGTCTTGCAAGTAAATGTCCCCACATTTGAAATAATAATTTCTCTATTTACTTGTACGGCCTGAAAAAAATTGCAACTTTCACTTTTTAAAGGAAAGACAAATAAGGTTTGAGAGAGTCCTGCAACTGCTTCATTGTGAAGGGGAGGGTGAAATTGCTGGAAACATGATAAAACACAAAGACCATTCTTGTGGGTAAGCCATGAAGCTAAATAATTTAATTTTAATGTAAGTAACTCAGAGTTACGATATCCTTTGAAAAGGATCTTGGAGAAATTATGAAACCAGACATGTTAATGAAACTCTCCTTGTGTTTCTAAAACCTGGTTCCTGATTTGAGAAATATAAAACCAAAACAAAGACAACTGCAACAGATTCTGAAAGGTTGTCTAATTGTAGTGCATTCACGTGAAGGCTGAGCTGGTTTTAAAGGCATAACTGAATGAAAGTTTGAGAATCAGTGAATGGAATGAATACATACCAGTGCTATGATGTTTAACATGCATTCCCACTCCTCCTCCATACAAGAAAGCACTTCCCATAGAGTTTTGAGAGCCAGTCCTCTCCTACCTACCATTTGGGGCCTTCTGGTTTGCCTTGCATAATATCCCAGTGCCAAAATTGCTCAAAGTTGATATTCAGTGAACATGAAAGGAAATGTGTTTGTCTGCAGAAAACCAGGAGATTGCTGCATTTTTCATATATTAATTACTGAAAATGGAAGCTCGTTCTCTTACTCACCCCCACTTGTCCCTATCATTCTGAAATTATATAGAAATAAGGTGAAAAGCACTTCACCGAAGCATTTAATATTGGTACTTATTTGTATGCAGAACATGCAGTACTGATAAGGTACAGAAAACATTTCTCAGTATAAAATATGCTATGGGAATTATGGTGTCATCTTCAGAATCTGAAAAATTACTCAGTGTATGAAATGTTTAGACATTGGTGGCTTATTTGGGTTGCACATGAGTGGCAATAAAATCACAGGGTCTCCAAGACAAGCTTGGAATTTTAATTTGATTGCAGAGAGATTCTGGCAGGACCCTTTTCAAACTGCAGGTGATTTCTTTGGCTAGAATTTGGCATGTAAACAAAGAGAAGATTTTGCCATTTATTTCATTTTCCATATTTCTGGATTTCTGTGCTATCTCCCTGATGATAACTTTTCTTTTTTCTTCACTTGCAAACTGCTCATTTTTTCAGTAGCACCTGGGATGGATGGCAAACTAACACTACAGATGCAAGTGCTAGAAGGAAAACAAACCACAAAGCCTGTTGCAGTGTAAGGGTGCACAGTGTTCCTTGTCTCTTGGCATCTTTAAAGAGAACCCACCCCCTCAACTGTCATTTTTACTCGAGGATGATTCATTTTATTTCTTCCTTGGAATAAAGACTACAAAATAGGCCAATCAGTAGCTGTGGTTGTATGTGGTGAACTTTTTCCCTATTATAACTGCAAAGTACAGTGAATTTGAAGCTGATCAATGTGAAGGGTGCTAAATTTCTGTGTGCATGCATCTCACATCAATGCTCAAACATACCTTACGTCAATGCTCCAACATACCTCAATGAAACAAAGGGTTTCACTGCTCAGTGGATGATGTGGTGCTTGCAATGACACTGGCACGTTTCTGTTATTGGGGAGCATAAGAATGCATTTTAAAAAAAGTCTTAATGGCCCCAATCCAATAAAATGTTAATAGGATCCTAATAGTAAAAGCCAAGATTATCTTAATGATTTCACTAATATAATGCAAAGATTCATTGTTTTCTGGATTGAGACTTGAGAGAATTAATGCACTTGCACAGAGACTGGACTGAGATACATGCTCCAGACTTTTTTTTTTTATTATTAATTATTTGTGTATATTTCAGGGGACTGAACAACACTTCTAGATGCCTATGCAAACATTTTGCTTTTTCTAAAATGTTTTCTAAGAAAGGAAAAAATATCAGAACTACCAGACCCCAAATTAAATTTGCAATTTTAATTCCAAATTAAAAAAAAAAAAAAGATTATTTTGGTGCCTTTACCACTGAATTTAAAGCTAAGCCCTCCTCTGCCCTATGAAAACCCACTGTCTCTACATATGAAGTAAGTGATAAATAAGCCCATGATATATAAGAAAAACTGTTTAAAAAAGGAGGGAGAGGATCAGACAGATTCTTGGTTCCATTCAGTTGCCATAAAAATCAAGAGAAACAATATGGATCTTTAGGCAGAATATCTCTCAGTTTAAACTCAAAAAAGCAGACCAGGTTCCTCTTAAGATTTCATTTTTATTTGAAAACACAGAAAGTAATTTTTTAACACCACTAGGGACAGAGGTTTTTGGGTTTTGATGGTGTCCAACTCCAGGCTCAGTCCAGACAATATTTTGTGCATATTCTTATTCCCATTTGCAGGATCAAACAAGCTCTCACATTGACAGGTTTAATAGAGTACTAAGTAATTTATGACTCTGAGCCAAATGGACAATGTCCAAGGAACTCTTCAGCATGATACAGGAAAGAAAGTTTTGCGGGTGCCTTGCCTCCATACATGTTCATAAAAAGATGGTTTCAAGATCATCAAGGGACACTGTATAAGAAGTAAACATCTTCTTACTTTTGACATCAAGGTCAGGAAAGGACACATGGATGATTGAAACAGAATTCAGAGAACTCAGTACATCAACAAATAATGGTGGGACAAGCTGAGGCAGAAAGAACATGGATACAGGAACGGCATGGCTCTCTGCCCTGAGGTGTTCCAAAGACAAAGGAACAGCCTCTACTAGACCATCTCATGAGGAAAGAGTTTTAACGTGGAAAGAATTTCAGGGTTTATAGTGACTTCATAAAGAAATACCTTGGAGGTTTGGTTCTTGACTGAATAAAAATGTCATCTCGGTGTCTAGGACAAGAGATACCATGGGCATCTCAAATTGTTACAAAGCCTTAGATGACTGACCTCCTTAAAAGAGTATTATGTCCTAATGGAAACAGAAAATATTAGTTATTAAAATTGCAAGCAGAGTCCATCTGTAACCAATGGCACAGGATCTAGACAAAGCCCCAGGTTTCTCTTAAAAGGGTAACTGAACAGTGCTATTACTGGAGACATTTAGGCAGTGTGTGAGGTATGAATCCTGGGTTTTGCCACACACAATTGGTAGAAAACACAAAAGACATAAAATTAAAAGTGTAGACACTTTGTCACAGTAAACTTCACTGGATTAGAGGAAGCACCACTATTTTTTCTTAATCTTTTTTTAGTTTTCTATAGTTTTCCTGCCTTCATCAGCTTTACTAGGTTGGTTTCCAGCAAGGATTTAAACAGGACACAAAGGTTCATAAGAAGAATCTTATGACTCTGCTGTATCATGATGCTACGGAACAAGATGACAACTGTCATTGATATATATGGGCAACATATAAGGAGAGACTAAGAGATCAAGAAATGTGTTCAGTATCTTGGAAAAGGAGAGTAAGGAAGGTCAGAAAACAAGGAGGTGGTCTGTAAGCCTAAAGATGGGACAGAGCCATAGCAACCTTTCAAAAGAGGAAGATAAATAGGTGAGAATGCAACAGATGCAAGGCATTTTTTAAAATGGAGATTTGCTCTTTGCAGTATTTCTGAAAATTCAGTGGTAGAGCATAATAGGATTTGATATGAAAAGACATTCCTAAGCTAATTCATATCCTCCGCTTTCTGATCTACCACCCAAATGGCCTGGTTTATCTGCATTCTCACTGCATGTTAAATAATGAATATAGCAAGTGTTTAGCAATACAAAATAGCATTGAAACCCTAGAGATTGGTGAATAATACATTAAGAAATGCAATTTCATTAGTAGCATGTTTCCCATTCATTTCATAACATGCCTTAACAGCTGAATGAAGAGAAGAAGAATGTATGATTTACTTTCTTACTAATAACATCAGCAGTATGAAGGAAAGCTGGACTAAAATAAACTACTGTTTCTACAATTACAACTCTTCTTCTTGCATCGGAATAATATCTTAACAGCGAGTGTGCTTAGCTACAGCTATCCCCAGAAAGCAACTGAAAGCCATCAAGGCAAGCAAAATGGGACTGCTGTAGATCAATCATTGAGACTATACCGGAAGGATTTAAAAAGTATTGTCTAATTTATGCAAACAGCAGTACCATCTATAGCTGTTATACCTATGTCAAAAAATTACAAAAATTAATTCAGAAACATGAATGTAATCAGGGGTTGCACAGATAGTCTGAGGAAGAAATCCTCTTGTCAGAAGTAAGTCCCACATTTGGATAGATGCATTAGGCACCATTTTCATTGAAAGCATTAGATATAAACCAGAGTGAAATGGAACAGCAGCTTGGAAGCTTCACTTGTCCATATAGGCAAGAAGTCAGTTCTTAGTCATACCCTGAATGTATTCTCTTGCAACACTTTCATGTCTCAAAAAGCATAATACATGTCATTAATCACTCCCAGAAAAGTATGTTTTCATCATTCCCTGTATAGTTAGCTTTATCTACTTCAAGGTTCAGTTTAGCATCTGCCAATGATACATCATAGAGCTATTCTGGTTCAACATTTCCAGTGTGCAACCATCACAGTGTGCTACCAAAACAGAGAACGCCTTCTGGCTGAAAAAAANGTTTAGACAGATGTACTTTAGTCATATGACACATAAAATATGATATCCAAGCAGTACAGGTGAGAAACTAAACTAGAGGCAGGTAAATAGAAAAAATAGCCAAATATTAAAAGATCTTTTTAGAAGATATGGAAGAAGAAAAAAAAAAAAAAAAAAAAAATCATATTTAATGCTACATCTTTGAAGGATAAAAAAAATAATCTGGTCTAAGAGATTTACTGCATTGGGCCACTACAAGGATTTTATGAAGAGGGGACACTTTCAAAGAATTCTTCTTTGCGGAATTTTCACTCAAATTCATCTTCTAAATAGTCATTTCTTTAATTTTAAGGTCTTGTATGATCCACACATTGTGTATGATCTGTTGTTACTGTTGCTTTGTGGTTTCTATCCATTCTCTCAGGAAATTTTGGCTGGAGAAGACACAAGGTACAAAATGTGTGACTCTAGCAGGAAAACATCATTTCCCACCACGGTCAGGTGGCATCTAACAGATTTATCTTAAAGTTAACATGTTGGGAGGTGAATATGTGTGTAAGGGAATTACACATGTGGGATTCAGCTTTGGGTTTCAGACACTCAGGTTAAGATGTCTTACAGCCTAATTGTCTGTAAGCAAGGTCAATGTCCAAGCTCCCATGACAGCCAGTATCTAGTATGTAGTTAATACAACTGATGGAGGCTGCAGAGATGTTCAGCTCACACTAAAATAGATATGGATGCCTGCCCCGCTTTGACCTCACTGACTAGAACTGTGACAGCTTGCTTGTGCTCCCTGTACCTCCAATGTAGACACCTGATATTAGGGACAGCTAAATTTCTCTGACTTAAGCTTTGACCTATGAGAATGTAGCAATCTGGCTTCACTTGATGTGCTGTTTGTTATCTCAGTAATTTCTGGATTTGCAACACATATTCCTTTGAGTTTTTCACTTAGTGAGAAAATGGAATGCTCAAGGAAGTTCTAATGTTTTATTATTCTCTTATGCCAATCAGTATGCTCATTGTACTTTTGTATTGGACATTTACATGACTTACATCTGTACCTGTGTATTGGCATCAGGACCAGACTGTCTCCCTGTACTAATCTTCTGATATGAACTAGGCTATTATTTTCATCAGAAGTGAAAGATGTTTAAGGGTTAATAAGCAACGAATAAAAACTACTATGCAAATAATGTTTACTGAGGAGAAAACCAGGGACAGATACTCTACCATATCTGGTAGATACTCTACCATCCAATAACTGTCACTCCATACAATATACAGATGTTTCCATCTGCTTTGTTACTTCCAGCTAAATTTGTATTATTTAGGCTATTACAAGTCCAGCATGGATATGATTTCTAATAAGTAGACACAGGTGTTCCCTTTAATTCCCTTTTTCACTATTTGCTTGACAGCACATTTTACTTCAGCTGTTAGGTGTTATTGCTTTAGGCAGCCTAATGCTATAAAGTGAATATAACATATAAATTATATTTTGGACTCGCTGAAGCAAACACCGTTTTCAGATGTGCAATCTAAATAAAAAATTAATGAAATATGTATTTCCTGTTTTCTCTTCTTCTTCGTTATGTAAGATGATCCCAGAACACTAATTTCACATTTTGTCTGATAGCACTTTAACTGCTATGTAACTAATGAAACACTGTGTTTTTATTGTTATTTTGAAGCCAAACTGAAACCGAGAAGCAACTCGAGTCCCTTCCTAACCATCCTGAACTATGGAGACTTGTCAATTATTTAAATAATGGAAATAAACCAGAGACATTAACTAAAACCAAGAGGGCAAATAGTTTCTGAGATCTGAATTATGCCTCAAAAGAAGAGGACATAAACCATATAGGAAGTGGCAAACAGACTGCTCTGCTCTTTATTTTTTTTTTTTTTTTTCCTGAACAGATTAACAGAGCCATTCTGTTCACAACAAAGCAATTCCTAGACCATTCCCATTACAGCCACTGCTCTCTCCACACAGCTTATTCACTCCATGGTCATTCCTCCCACAGTCTTACTGAAAAAAATTGCAATTAATTGGTTGGCAAACTGCAATTGCTCCATTTACAAGTAATGGCACAATATTCCATCATTTGGTGAAGATTTTGTCTAACCTGAACCAAAAATTCAAAGTGAGAGATAAAGTTTTGGGAAAAATGAAATAAATTATTTCTTCTTTTTCCTTCATCTGACAATTTTAAGTATGGCTAGAAAGTGTTGGCAGTCTTATTTTAAAGAGCAATTAAAAATAAGGAGAAAAGACAAAAAATAACAGGAGATGTTGCTGAAAAACTGAATGTGGGAAATTTATGGCAAAACTGCCATTCTGGAGAGCATAATAAAGGTTCTGTTGTGGAGGTACAGAGCAGAGCCAAATCTCACACTGTTTAAAGAAAAAATAAACCTCAGTCTACTTCCTTCTCAGAATCACTTGCCTCCTTTCCTCTACATTTTTTAATCATTACCATGGCTCAAACCAGGTCTCAAACACAGCTGTATAGAGGAGATAGCTCCATTTATGTAAGACAGTCCATCCTTGGAGCACCAAAGCCTTAGTTTCTTCCTAGTGTAAACTGAAAGTCATCTCTAGCAAATGCAAGCATTTGTTATCATGATGGATAAAATGTAGATATGCACTTCTGTCACATATAAAGGACCAAAAGATATCATAAGCACAGAATAGGACTCATTTTCAGCTGTAAAAATGGAAGAAATGTAAGCTGTATTGTTAAACCTGTAATGATACCACTATTTCCTTCTGTGATATCTCCACATATTTGAAAAATAATGCAACATTTTTCCCATTTCAAAGATATTATTCAAGGGACTGCTGTGTGCATGAAGGTAATAATAAATTCTCAGGTATCCATAATATCTGGTAGAAGGTCTAAAATATATCCATAAATACCGTACATGAAACACTTCCTGGCAAAGAAGTGAATGTTCCTATTAACTAGCACTGAGTGTACAATAGGCACCATCAAAGGGAGATTATAAAATTAAAATTGAATCAGTTTTATGAGATGAGTTAAAAGTAGTTTCAAGGACTACATCTGCCCATCAATTACCCTGGCAGTGGGCCTGATCTAGCAGAGAGCTTTACAGAAATTTTCATTACAAACAATATCATTTTCCTCAGCTTTTTTTTTCCTGCTTACATTCAAAACCATGCTTAAAAACAGGCCTGAATCAGGGACAAGCAGTAAAGAGAGAAATGCAGAAAAATATTCACCCTTGAGAACTGTTTTTCTTTTTGCTTTCAACAAGATCTTTACAACTAAAGGTGACATGGAATAGCTGGGGAAACCCACTGTATGTGAAACCCTGTCAAACACACTAAATAAACAGAATGACAGCTGAAATATTTCAACCTCTATTACCTTATAGTTATCATAACTTTATGCAAGCCTTGAAACAGCAAAAGTACTTTCAGATGCAAGTGAGATTTCAAGTTGGTGTTGTCCTCTCATAAAACCAGTATTTAAATCTAGTGACATATCAAGCAGGCCTGTCAGTAACACAGTACTCCTAATGACTTAACATAACACTGTTAAACTTCTGATAACCATATAAACAATCTTAATGAACACATCTGTGTGTATTCATATATAAAATATGCCTACACGCACATATGAATAAGGGAACATCTGCAGTAAAGTCCATTAGGATTAGTTATATGTTTAGCAACAGCTACTATGCCTGAATCCCTTTTCAAATGCTGCAGGTGTGTCCTGGCTTTTGCAGGTGACCAGAACAACATGAGCCTGCATGTTGGTACAGCTGCCGTTATACTCCTCATCCCCTCCCCAGGAACCTGTGCTCAGAGCCACCCCTGTTACACCTCCCCTGAGACTGTGTTTCCCCAAGCTTGTGTTTTCAGATGGAGCTCTTTCTTTATTTCTGTCAGTCACTGAGTCTTCTGTGTAATCTTTAATACCCTACTGTGTTTTTTCTTTATTTATGTTATTCCATGAAGTGTGAAGAATTCATTGTTTTCCAGGAGATGATGTTCCTACCCAGCTGTGGTTTTATTTTCATTAAAACCGAGGGAAAGTCTCCAGCTGCAGGGGAAGGTGAAAAGTAAATCAAGAAATAATATTTCAGCAGAAATGTATCTTGGAGGTACCATTCCACCTATGTGGTGGCCACAACAGTGTAACTTCAAATATTGGTGTGGCAGCTTTTACTAGTTACGTCCCAATACTCTCTGCTAGAAATAATTTTCAGCCTTATTTCATGGGTCCAGTACTGCTTTTGCTTTATACCAGCTTTTTTGCTTGTAAAGTTTCATGGATTTGAAACTAGTTGTTCTTCGGCAGCTTCTCAAGAGAAGATTTTAAACACTTCTACATATTCGCCACATTATGGTTCCTGGCTTTATGTGATTCAATGTAAAGAACAGCTAAATATAGCAGCCCAAAATCTCAGCTAGTGTCAATCATATCAGGTCCTTTAAAATCAATGGAGCTGGGCTGATTTGTCTCCTCCTTATTGACACAAGAAAATACTGGGTTTATAAATATGCAAAATATGTAAATGAGTAAGCTTGCTTTGCTTAATTTTAATGCCACATGAATACTGGTTCCAAAGACAGCTGGGGCTAGTGCTCCAGATGTCACAATACAGGATACAAACAACACATTATTTCAGATAAAATTTGGAAAAAAATATTTAGAGGTTGGCAAGCGAGACCCAGTCCCCCCCCCAGATTGCAGAAGTTTCGCATTCATAGAAATAAGAATGACAATACACATATGTTAAAAGAAACTGTCTCTAGAGTTGTTTAATGTCCATGTGGACATTAACAATGTGGACTCAGCAGTGGTTTTTGCAATGGTCTTCATTAGCAAGTGCTCTAGCCATACTACCCAATTTACAGAAATCAAATGCAGGGACTTGGGAGAATGAACTGCCTGTTATAAGAGAAGACTAGGTTTGAGAACATTTGAGGAACCTGAATGTGCGTAAGTCCATTGGACCTGATGAGATACATCCACGGATCCTAAGAGAAGTAGTGGACTAAGTTGCTAAAATATTATCAACCATATTTGAGAGCTCATGGTAGACCAGTGAAGTTCCCTCTGACTGAAAAAGGGGAAATATAACCTCCATTTTTAAAATGGGAAAAATGGAAGACCCAGGGTTAGTATTGGGACTGACAGTGTTTAACATCTTTGTTGATGACATAAACAGTGGAATAAATGCACACTCACCGAGTTTCCCAATGAAACCAAGCTGTGTGGTGTGGTTCATACCACAGGAGAAAGGGATGCCATCCAGAGGGACCTTTAAAAGCTAGAGAAATGAGCCCATGTGAACCAGGGCCAAATGTAAGGTCCTGCTTGGGGGGGGGCCCCCCCCC
>NDXB01021969.1:7760-22371 GCA_002631895.1 Agapornis roseicollis | reverse complement strand
AGGGCCTTGTGGGGGGGGGGGGGGGCACCTCCCATATGAGGAATGGCTGAGAAAGTTGGATATGTTCAGCCTGGAAGAGAGAAGGCTCCAGGGAGACCTTAAAGCAGCTTCCAGCAGCTAAAGGGGGCACACAAGAAATCTGGAGAGGGACTTTTTATAAGGGCATGTAGTGACAGGACAACGGATAGTGACTCTCAACTGAAAGCGGGTCGAGTTACGTTAGATATTAGGAAAATATTCTTCACTATGAGGGTGGTGAAATACTGGAACAGATTGCCCAGAAAAGTTGTGAATGCCCCATCCCTGGAAGTGTTCAAGGCCAGGCTGAATGGGCCTTTGAACAATCTGGTTTAGTAGAAGGTGTCCTTGTCTGTGGCAGAGGGGGTGGAGCTAGATGATATTTAAGATCCCTTTCAACAGAAACCCTTCTATGAGTCTGTGATTCTATGACAGAGTAATAGAATTTTACTATAATAATTTACTGGTCTTCATTAAAAAGACAGACTAAAAATAATAATAATAAAAAAAAGCAGAGTCAATTTGCTTCTGATCTTCTTCCCCTGTGAGAAGTGTGATTTTGAGCTGCATGAGGGTAGCAGACACAGATGTTATTTAACAATCAGGCAGTCCCATTGACCTTCAAGTGGAGGAAAGAAAGCATGCTATAACTTCAGGTGCAACCCACACACTAGCCTAATAGGAAAAAAGGCTATATAGACACCAGCTCCCCAGGACACATGTTTTCCTCCCACTACTTTAATCGAGATAAAGTGGGACAAACAATGGTAACTGCCACATACAGCAGAAATAGATGCTTTGTAGGAGGAAGAAATAACAGGATGGCAATACTATGTACTTGCCTTGTCTCCCAGTGAAGAAAGGCTGAAAATGATGAATTGAGACCAAAATACTGTAAGATACTGTAAGAACAGTTTTATCTTGAAGTTAAGAAAAATTATCTTCACTGATCTTCTGACTGAAATGTGGTAGTTCCAGTTTTGTTTACCTTAAAAGAAAAGTACTGGACAGGAACCAGAAAACAGCAGAGTGCTTTTCAACACAGGACAACAGCAAAGTATAGCCCCTCTCAAAACACTTGTACAAAATGATCAGTGGGGACAATACGACAAGTTTTCTGAAAAGACAATCTAAGGCCAATTGACCAGATGAAATTCAAAGAAGTGAAGTCCACAGCATACCTACGGAAAATTGCAACTGCTTCCCATTTCTTTAGCAACACTTTTACAGTGTATACAGCATGAGGAGAATGCATCTGGAGCGTAAAAAAATGTTAGTGATTTGAACTCTAAAGTGATTTCTTGTGTTTGAAACTAAGAGCAGAATCCAACACTTGACAGTAAGGTAATTCTTGAGAAGTTCACAAGAAAGGTATTAAAATAGTCAAACTTCTCAAAGTGAAAGTGTATGTAGACATTAGGAAAATAATAATATTCATAGTTTGGAAAGCGAATGCAGAAACATTATGACAATGATATAGACAGTGGAAGAATGGAAATCAGAGATTCTGTGACTGACCTCAGGATGCCACTTGTCACTGACACTTATTTGGATAAATGCAATAATGATCAATTACAAGATGTAAAGAAACAAAGAAGATACAGGGCATAATATCTTCATTAAAAAAGGATGATATCAGAGTAGAGAGAAATCAGAGGGGTGGGCAAGGAAGCACTCCAGGAATACAAAATAATCCCAGTGTCAAAGGACATTATGTTGGAAAAACAATTCTTGTAAGACAGCTTATTCACAGTGTGAAAGCTACTTTCCAAAATACTCTTCAGTTCAAAACAGACGGTTTGCAAGTCAAGGTCAAGAAAAAACAATACAGTGGCAGGGAAAATAACAGATGAACAAAACTGTTAAAAAAATAGAGCTCGAGATAAGGCTGGAGGTGTAGTTGATGAAATGGGTATGGGGAAGTGAATACTTAGAGGATTCAATGTACAATAAAGCTCACGTAAGAGGAAGGAAACATACAAAGGATGGTGAGGTAACAAGAAATAAAGAAAATAATATTAGAAGGAAAAAGCCCTAAGTGAGAACTAAAGGCTATCTTACTGTGCAGTGTTACAGTTTAGATAACTATTCATATATATGTATAATTTTATAGTATTTGTCACTATAACATATTTACAGCAGGTTACAGCTTGGGTTTAAATTCTAATTTGTTATGTGTGCACACCATTTGATTGCTAAACTCTTAAACATCTATTTTGACATCTCCGGAATCATCAAGGCAAACCTACCCTCCGTGTCAAGCTCTGATGCTCATGGTGGCTTGAAAGTCTCATCTCATTTGTCACTTCTCAGCAGAGAAGAAGACATGGCAATAGGAGCATTTTCCATCCTTTCCATTCATGGGAGATGATTGATAATTGTCTCTTCTCTTATCTGAGACCACTGCTGAAACAAAGGCCTTCCAGGCAAAAAGCAGAGGAAAACGATGAGTGTCATCAGGTTCCCAGCTAAGAACTCATTTTACAGAACCAAAACTAACACCCAAGCCCTTTGTGTAAAGGCTTGGTCCCCACAACAATCCTGAGAGATAACCAACAACCTTGGCAATCAAGAATAAGGGCTAAACCCAAATGCTTAAATGAAGTCACCTGGAACCAGAAAACTAGGAAGGTCTGAGCTGAAAAGTGACAGTTACTAATGGTTATCACAACCTGGAGAATCTGCTGCCATCTGCCTCCCTGCTGACTTTGGATGCATTTCCCTCTAGCAGGGTCACTACCCACAGCTGAACCTTTGCTCAAAGGCAGGATGTCAACAGAGACAGATATAAGGATAATGAAACAAAATTAGTCCTGTCCAGAGACAGCTTGGGAGTGAAGGGTCCCAAGAATATATGAGAAGTTCAGCATGCACCTCAGTAAGGAACAGTGAAATTACTTCTTGCAGTGTTAAAGGTTATCTGATACTATTTCTTTTTCCTGCACTGGACAAGATGACAGCACATTGGCATTCTGCCTTTTAAAGCTCGACTGTTGAACGTAAGCCTACATAGCTTGCAAATAGCACCAGCTCTGTGAACAGTACAAGTCAGTACTGTAAGCATCACTGCAAAGAGCTGGATTCTCAGAGAGATTTATTTCAGATCAGCCAGTATCGCTTCCCTTAGCAATGAATCCTGCATTAGCATTTATTTCAGAAGCAATATTTTTCAAACACAGAAGGAAATAAATAATTAGCAATTATGAATGTTTCGGAAATTGCAGATGTGATTACCCAAACATAGTTACCTATCTGCCTCTCTTTTTTTTTTTTTTTTTCTTATATTGTTTCTTTTTNTTTTTTCTTTGTTTTGCTTTCTCTTATTTGTATTTTTATTTATTTCTTTTCATTTTCTCTTTATTATTTGTATTTTTTAATCTTTTTTTTTTTTTTTTTTTTTTTTTTTTTTCTTATATTGTTTCTTTTTGGATTACTTAACAGCAGCCCTGTAAGGAACAGATGAATTTTTGCTTTTCTAATACTTAATGACATTTCATACGTTTCTCTTTTAAATACATTGAAAAGGAACTGGTTGGAAGCCAACTTCATAGTTTTCAACAATTTCAACCTTTTATACCCTTTTATAGTGAGCAGAGGACTGAACATGCTATATTATGTTGCACCTAGAACATTCATAAAAGCTTTACAGAACCTTGCACACAAGTCATTATTGAGTATTTCCAAGTACATGATAATTCAAAGCCTAGAGACCCCCACAGAGCCTTCTCTCCATCTTGCTCTTGCTTTCACCATGGAAAAAGTCCTGCTGCTTTACAGCAAACAATGTAAGTGCACTGGTTATTTATTACGAAACATACTTGTGCTAAAAAGGATAAATAAAGAATGAAAGTTTTACATAGTTCCCACTCAAAAGAAAATGCAATGAGATCATAAGAGTTACAGAATCATAGAATGGTTGGTACTAAAAGAGATGTTAAAGATTAGATCAGAAGGGACCTTAGTTGAAAAACACCTGTCATGGGCAGGGACACCTTCAACTGGACAACATTGCTCAAAGCCCCATAAAATGAGGCATCCATAACCTCACTAGGCAGCCTGTTTCAGTGTCTCACCAATATACATAGTAAAGAATTTCTTGCTAATGGGTAATCTTTCAGTTTAAAACCATTCCCCCTTGTCCCATCATTAAATGACCTTGTAAAAGGTCCCTCTCCAGATTTTTGTAGGAACCTTTTAGGAACTGGAGGACTGCTAAAAGGTGTCTCCAGATCCACTCTTCTTCAGGGTGACCAAGCCAAACTCTCTTAGTCTGTCTTCACAGAAGAGGATCTTCAGTCCCCTGAACATATCTGTGCCCCTTCTCTGGACATGCTCAAGCCCGGCCAAAAGATTTGGCAAGCCTTTTGCAGCCCCACCATCCCTGGAGCTGTAGGCTTTGCAGGCTTTCTGAACCCTAACCTAAATCTAAAAGGCATCTTGGATCTGAAGCTGAGGACCACAGCACCAGGGGTGGCCTAAATGAGAGAGCTGTTGAAGGAACAATGTTGGTGCATATGTTGAGTACTACAAAAAGATATTGAGCATGATACAAAATCACACTTTATTTAACAGTCTTTAATAAACTGGAATGTCTTTAAACTCCATTCCAACACAAATCAATGTATGATACTATGAATTTTTGTAGTGACAAATGTCACTTACTAAGTAATTTTAATATCCTATGCAATGTTTTTATAGGGAATGCTTCCTAAATCTCCTATATCATTATTGGTGTTGTAATAGCTGACCTGATTTTTTGAAGCACCTTGGATGATGACATTTATTTATATGCTTACAAGGAGTTTCGGTCATACATTTAGGTTGATGTTTGTTTAAACCTGTCATAAATGATATTCAAATTATCCATGTTATCTGACATTCGTAAATAACAAATTGTCTCTCTGAATCAAATATCCATGCTTGACCAGCAAGCAATGCTAAATGGATATTTAAAATATCTTTTAAACCAACCTACACTTCATGGAGACATCACTGTAGCCTAGTACACTCCCTAATCATTTTACCTTTTGAAGTCTCACATGCAGTTTGTGTACTCAACATTGCAAGAACTGACTCACTGAACAAAAAATATGTGTACGTCAGTAGATAACACAGGGTTTTAAAGTAGCAAGGTGATTTCTTTCCAAAGAAATATGATGAACTAGTCCCCTTTAAGTGGGGAGGAATTCGAACAAGACATTTACGATTTAACTAAACCCTTGAATAGGTTTAGCTGAAATTCAAGAGGAGAATGTGTTCTACCTTTTCATTCAAGCAAAGTTCATATCAAACTCTAAAAGTGTTTATTTTTCTGCATTCTGTGAATACAAAGGCATACCTCACATGTTTCACATTCTGGATGGTACACTTCCTGAAATCCTATATCCAGACCTGCATGTGCTTTAAACTTCCCGAACAGCATGTTCTGCTGCATTAATCTAGGTTATACTCTGTGGTACAGCTCTGCAGCTCCTGTTCAGTAAATAGGAACACCTTACATCTTATCACCAGGCTTGCCCTGGAGACAGGTCCTGGAGATCATGACCATGTTCTATTCTACAGTATGAAATTAAAAGCCTTGGACATGCCTAATAAAATCTACTTAGCCTCAATGAGAAACAAGATGAGGCATAGGCTTTGCTTTACAGAGTGGTACTGTTATGCAGACAAAGCAAGATGGAGACCTGTCCCTTCACACAGTCTGTGAGTAGGACATCTGCATTTGAATAGCATCCGGCACATGGGATCTGCAGTCTAGGAGTGAGGGCTTATATATATTGTGAAATTACAAATTATTAATATCAGCATTAATAATAATAGCAGGCAGCCCACATAGGTCACATACTAAATTACCAGAATGTTAAGTTATTCAGTAAAGGTCTTTCAGTTCTCTTGAGCAAAGGATCAAAATACTAAGAAAATTGCTTCAGGACAAGTCTTCCTCACTGAAACTATTCTTTGTTGTTTTATCTGAGTGTTCAAAGTGTGGCCATAATATTTAGTAAATGAGTGTGATCAGGATAAGTTTTCACATAAACTTACTAAAGCCATTCTCTTCCGTTCTTAACCTTTTTATTGACAGCATTTTAAACCAGAAAGAGCCATCGCAGTAACCTGTTTTAAAGACTAGCAAAACACAGCCAGTAAGTCCTCTTGGAATGAATTCCTACTTCAAGTCAAATAATTAGGTTAAAACCACAGCAAAATGTTTTGGAAAAGCTATTTCAAAAAATATCCAATTTAATATTCAGAATTTCAAGTGCTAAGGAGGCCATCATAACCTTTCAATAGCTGTTTCTATGGATAATTACTCACAATAAAAATGTGTGTAGTGAATAGAGCCTGGATTTGTGTGGTTTCAGCTTCCAGTCTGAGGATATTCATCTATCACAGCCAATTAAAAGCAAGTCTCTTCAATCATCAAGCTGCTGTTCAACACATGCGTGTAAAAGCCATGATTAAATCAACTTTTATACTGGGTTTTTTTATTGTAAATAAAAAAGAGACCTTCAGTTTCTTCCTACAGGGCATATTTTAATTGCTTCTAAATATTTTTATGACATTCCTCTGAGTCTTCATTACTGTTTTGATATCTTTCTTGGACTGTTGACACATGGACACTGGGAATACTTTTTCAATTCAAAGTAGACTGTGGCCAAATCTTTTTCAGACCTAACTACACATACTCACTTGAATCTGACCAATTTTATCATTTCATTTTATGATAAATTCAAGTTTATTTGTCAATTTTTCATTCACTGCAACCTTTTTGAGTCAAGAGGTTGCTGTCTGCTATTCTTTAGAAATAAAATACTTATTTCTGCACTTCTGATGTATTTCAAAGGAGTTCCCTAAGCTCCCTCTTTATTCATCCCTGCATTTTCCCAACAACTGTTTAAAAAGCCATGTTTCTTGCACTATACATGTAGCGTCATAATCTTTCTTCTGCACAGAAATCTGATTAAGTTCAAGTTTTACAGATAGAACAATTCAAAATTAATCAATAATAATTCAGATGGTTTTTTACTTAGGTTGGTGTAGGAGAAACAAAGAAGAAGAACAAGCCAGAAAGTAACAATCAGTATAAACAGTCTTTATTCTAAGATATTCCTGCCCCCTAACCACCAAACTGACCGGTTCTTAAAATACATTCTGGCGCTCATGCTACAAAACTGCTCTGTAAAGAAAAAAAAAAACAGAGGGCCCCATCTAAGCCTGTGACGTGTAAATGTCAAAATGAGAAAATTAAGATCTTCCCAAAACTGTTAGGTCAGCTTGCAAAGCCTGACGAAACAAACAGCCGTCTAAGTCTGTGTGTACTCTAGATAGCCTGGAGTTTCATTGAATCACAGAGCCAGAGAATCACAGAAGTTTGGGTTGAAAGGGACTTTAAAAATCATGTAGTTCCAAACCCCCTTCCATGGGCAGGACACCTTCCACTAAACCAAGTTGCTCAAAGCCCCATCCAACCTTTCCTGATACAAGATTTACATATTCTAGAAAACAAAAAAATCACCTCTGTCTCAAGCTAGTAGTATAAACCAATTTCTAAGGGGTCTGCTTTCTATTAAACAGTAAGTCAAGATTATGAAAAGTGACTAGAAAATCCAGATGCCCGGACTCAGCATTTCAGAGTCCAGAGTTTTAGAAACTGTTCAGTAATTTCAGAATTCATGGAATCCCACTTCTGTGGTGTCTCAGACTGAACTGCACAAATCTCTAGCTGCTTTTAGAACTCTTAGCTTTAATGGCATCCATGTAATATGCAAAAGTGAATCTTAATTTAGTAATTGTACTGAAAGAGTAATAACCCGCATTAGGGATATTTAGGCTTCTCTCAAAAATAACTTCATTTTTAGCAAACATCAGTCTACATAATTAAATAATTTTTTTTGATCATTTTATTGTAAACATCATATTAGTCCTAATTCTTGAGCATATTAGCCTCAGAAAGAATCATTGTTTTTATTTAAAATAGGAAAAATTTAGACACAGCAATCCCTTTTTCTTTTTCCTTTAAAAAATGAATTGAATATATTTTATCTTTAATCCCTTCTAATGCTGCCATAACAATGAGCATAACAGTACTCCCTGGGCAGTAATTATTTAATATTAATTCTGATAAGGACGTCATCTTGAATTGGTGTGGTAGAAGCCCTGAATTACTGGTTGCGGAAAAAACCCCATATTCTTTCTATGTGTCTTCTGCTGAATAATAGCTAAACACTTCAAAACCACTGTGTGAAAGCATTACCAAAACTTATTCACTTTAAAAAGAGAAAAAGGTAATTCTACAAATTCAATACATATATTTATATTACATTTTATTTGTGCAGCCCATGGACCTGATTTAGAAAAGTATTTAAGTGACATTCTTAGTTCTGAATTAGTACATCAGATTAAAAAAGTGAATATGTTTTTAGGTCTTTTGCAAGGTCCTAACTAACTAATGTACAAAATCAACATACTGAGATATATTACAAACAGTAACAGAACAGCAAGCACAGAAAACATGGAATGCTCCTATGATAGGGCAATGAAAGATGCTTTTGAATTTCATATTCAGAGAAAAAAAAAAATAAGATATTTTTCTGTTTCTTTTAAGCTAGAAGGGGGTTGCAGACATCCACCTGAATTCATAATACTGTTTTGCAGTGATTGTCATGCCTCCCTTTGTGTAATATATTGGTTCCTCCCATGAATTACAACATCATCAAAATCTCTTGTATGCAAGTCCAATTTGCCAGGGAAAAAAAGCCCTTATAAAAAGAAATCTACATAGCCACTGCATACAAATAGGATTAACGTACAGTTAACAAGAACTGCATTCAAGAGGAGTCAACAGCATTTGCAAGATGTTTAACAGCCAGCATATGAAGTAATTCTGAGATGCAGCTGCATCTGGATCATTTTATAGCTTCTTTGTTCTT
The DNA here is from genome assembly GCA_002631895.1 of Agapornis roseicollis. Lineage (NCBI taxonomy): Eukaryota > Metazoa > Chordata > Aves > Psittaciformes > Psittacidae > Agapornis > Agapornis roseicollis. The sequence continues at coordinate 13,423 of NDXB01021969.1, read as the reverse complement.
AACAGGATGCTCTCTTATATTACTATTTTATGTGCAGTTAATCAGCCTTAGAGGTCTTGTAAACTCACACTAACAGCATTCCCATCCACACAGTAGATCAAGAAATCTCATTTCACTCTTTAAAAGATAAAATAATTGACATCTGTAATCCTTTCTGTGTGAGGATAGTGTGCAAAACACCATAAAGCCAAACTCTAAGTCACTTCAAAATGTGGTATTATTCATAGGCATGACATCTCTGTTGCAAGAGCAGCTCAGAGATCCAGAGACAGATTTATCACAATGGGAGCAGGGAAAGTTTAACCTTCGCATTAGTATGTGAAATAGGTACCTCCACACAATATCACTCCCACATCATCTCGGTGCAGAGCCCCTTCCTGCGATTAGCACCTTCTCCACTCCCTGAAATAAAGGCCTGGGAAACCTGACAGTGAATACTAATTCTCATAGGGAGTTCACCTTGTTGGCTTAGTAATATGAGCTGAGTTTATAAAACAAAAGGGAATAAACTTGGACACCTCCACTTACTGACATTCCAGTTATTTTAAAAAGTGCCAATTCTATAGTTTTTAAGGCTGAATTCTCATAACCTTGCAATGGGCTGTGAGCAAAGTGCTGACAGCATATTCTTTCCCTTCTGTAAATTTGTCGCTTGCTGGAACATCTAAAAGATTTCATACTGTTTGCACTGTGGTTGTGAGAAACTTGCAGCTGGAGAGACTGCACTCCAGAGACCCTCAGAGCAGCTGGATGAGAGCTGTGTTTCGGATGTGTCCTTCCACGTGGGGTTCTCATGTACTTGCCCACCCTGCTGTGAGTTTTCTCAGCCCGGTTGGCAGCCAGCTTATTATATATTGCTGCTCTGCTGGCAATTACAACACAAAGCTGAGCTGAAACTCCACATGATGATCATAACACATTTTCATGTGAATGGAGGGAGAGGTGCTGAAAACCAGCACATAATATTCCTTTTTTTTCTTTTTCTCCCAGGATGTAAGCTTACTCTTCCCTGTTAAAAAAATAAATTTTGTTTGTGCATGAAATGTGGAAGGCACTATTCACTGTACATAGTGGCAGGGGCATGTAAGTGGCATGTAAGTGTGAATTTACCTGTGTCATTCAACTTTGAAGCTAGGGTTCTGTCCCTTATCCCTTTTGTCTTATCTATATAGCTGGGGCTGACTGGCTAAAAGTACCTGGGAAAAGTGAGGCAATTAAAAAGAGAAAGAAACAAAATGTTCCAAGAATATTGGAACAAACTGGGAGAGTGCAGGGGCAGCTCATCAGCCTGCTTAACAAGGCTAAGGCTGGACCAGATTTTTCATAATATAACTAAATGTGGGAAACCAGTAATTTAAAATCAACCTTGACTTTCATATTTTTTAACAAATATCGTATCACAGCAAAAAGCAACTTTGTCAGCTGCCTAGGGATAAATGGAGGTAGAATTTAGAAAAGGTCAAATAAAATTGCCCTAAAAACTGTGTGATAAATCAAAATTCATTTTTGGTCTGAGAATACAGTATGCAAAAATGTCAGTATGTTATTAACATTCCAGACAGCTACATGCATTCAGTGTTATATTTGTCTGGTGAGAAAAATCAAACACCAGTATTTTTTACTTTTCTTTGTACTATAAACTGCACAGAATTTTGGGGGAATGAACATAAAAAGGACATGGAGCTGTTGGAACAAGTCCAGAGGAGTGCCATGAGGATGATCAGGGGACTGGAACATCTCCCATACGAAGACAGGCTGAGAAAGTTGGGGCTGTTCAGCCTGGGGAAGAGAAGGCTACGTGGAGACCTCCTAGCAGCCTTCCAGTATCTGAAGGGGGCCTATAGGGATGCTGGGGAGGGGCTTTTCATTAGGGACTGTAGTGACAGGACAAGGGGTAACGGGTTCAAGCTTAAACAGGAGAGGTTTAGATTGCATCTAAGGAAGAAATTCTTTCCTGTTAGGGTGGAGAGGCACTGGAATGGGTTGCCCAAGGAAGTTGCGAGTGCTCTATCACTGGCAGTGTTTAAGGCCAGGTTGTACTAAGCCTTGGGTGGCACAGTTTAGTGTGAGGTGTCCCTGCTTATGGCAGGGGGGTTGGAAGGAACTAGATGATCTTAAGGTCCTTTCCAACCCTAACTATTCTATGATTCTATGAACTCAATTTTATTCTTGCTTCTAGGTCTCCAGAACTGCTCAGTGTTTCATCCTGCTCTTCAATACAAATGTCCCATCCACCTGGTGTGAAACCAGAGCCATGTTAAGAGCCCTGTCTCTGTGGATCTTCATAACAGCCAAACTGAGCCTATTTTAATATCCAGGTTTACTAATGAAAAATTAATTCTATTTTATTTTTTCTTTTAACAATCTGTTAAAATTGACTAAATATGATAAATAAATCTGTGAAGAAAACTTAATTCAAAATGGCTCCAGACATATTTTTCTGATCAAAATCACATTTTTAAATGGTAGCTAAGTTTGTCTGATACGTGCTTTTTATTGCAATATCTTATTGCATTATCTGATTTCCTGAGTAAGAAGGTGTGGTCTGCACCCATGAGTATGGGCAAGGATCAGATAATTCATTTCTTTCTTGTCTTTTGTTCTGAAAAGACAGTGGTATGAAACATTAATTTACTAGGTTTAATAGCATCTAATTCACTACTGACCACAGACTGCTTCTCAAAAGCATGTGTAAGAGAAGACATCAAAGCCTAACAAGCTTAACATATTTTCTGAATTTTCAATTCAAAATATTTGTGAAAGCTGCATATCTCCACCTATTCATGAAAGAACACAGATATCTGTGCTGTAAATATTGTATGGGCAATTAGCCTTCTTATGTGAAAGACAGCAGGCTCTGTGTAAATAGAGACTTCTGCATTTAGCAATAAAGTGAATAAAGACTTAAAGCTTTAAAGCAATGACTTGGAATCAGTTCTTGAAAGTTAACAGCTGATATTCATTTGTGAACATTTTTCTGTTGAGGTTCTGGATTGTCTATGGATGGCAATATGCCCCTTGCAACGTAATATGCCAGTTTTTCAGGACACAGCTGTCAGTCAGCTGTGGGTTGAGGTGTGGAGAGTATATTGCACTGCCAAGGCCATCCCATATCTGCATGAATAGCTTTGTTTTTTGAGAGAGTAACATACCAGTGCCAAATACCCAAGCCAAAATGAGATACATGAGCAAAGAAGAAAGGATGATGTGGTGGTGCAGGCACTTGACTCTGCCAGAAAGTGGATGAAATGCTGTAGGTACCCTGGGCTGCCCATGAAGAACACAGGTGTCCAGCATCTGCAGCAATAGCTGCAGTCTTCAAGTGCTCATATATATACATTTATGTGAGGAAACTATCTCAAGCACCAGTAAGCTAGAGCCCAGGATTCACATATTACATTTGCCTTGAGAAAACTGAGTTAGTCCAATCACATGCTATGACTGATGATAGGATACTGGGTATGAAAGAAGCAACTTCAATAGGTACATTATTTACACTCAAGTCACGTTCTCAGTTTTTGTTGGTCATGACTTTTTCTGCCAACCAATGTATGCTTTAATGTACTTACATAACTTTTTATGTAACTCTTTAAAGTTGTGTTTTAAAAACCTTTCCAGCAATATAATTCTTAAGCTGTACAGACACAAATTGTATTCCCAGGATATTTAACACTCATGCTAATGTTTTGCTTTTAATGTAAGTGCTACAGAGATCTTTGTGCTAATTGCAGAATGTTAACCACAAGTACACCAAAAGTCAGATGTAAAAAGATGAATAAAATCTAAGCATTTTCAATATGATCAACAAGTGCAGTACTGCAGCAGTTCTGCATAAGCCCATGTCTTGAGATTGATCCATTTAATGACTTTGATGCAGCTGTTGAACCAGCACTGGTAGAGGCTATTTACATCATACTGTTGATGGGAAGTAACTGAGCTCTTAGCCAATAAGCCATCTAAATTTGTTTGAATTAATAAGTCCTTTCTTAGTTAAAAAAAACCAACCCAACAAACAAAACCAACAACACAGCACCACCACCACCCAGCTTAATTAACTAATTAATTAATTAATGATTGAGTTACTGGGTGTAGGGAAGCAACAAGGAAAATGTGAGATACAAACCATGATAAAATCAGTAAATATAGTATGAAGATTCATGGCTATAGAACCACATAGGCATTATATGTTATAGCTGTAATTGGTACATCTGATGAGATATCATTGCAAATTGTATAGGTTATGAGATTCAGGATGTTTTTCTAATGCTGACAAATTTCTATTTTTCTTGATGTCTTCTTTATGCAACTGCATTAACACACCAGAACTTAAGAAATTATGTTTACTATTGATTTATTTACAGACTGGGTATTTTAATTGGATAATTCCATGCCTGACTAGTTTGCCATGTATTTAGATCCTTTACTGAAAATAAAATTCCTCAGCTACTGACAAACTGACAGCAGGCTCCTCAGATAAATACTGTGATTAATTAATTTGCAATTTACAAAACTTCCAAGAAAGAAAAAGTAACAATTGTATTTAAGATTTTTTTATTCCTACCTAATGTTGTGCATGTAACCAAAGAATATAAGAAAATATTACTTGGAAGAGTTATTTTCTCCTCTACAGTTGGTAAAGAAAGACAGCAACATCCTGAGGTCGACTCATGTTACTGGGGATAGGAACTGCCTCCTGGAGGTTCTTATTTCTTTTCATTGCTTATTGAAGAAGCCTGTGATAAATACACTCCAAACCTACATACCTTGGTTAATCTAAAATCAGGATTATCTGAAATTCTGTTGAAGAAAGTAACACTCTTTTGCTTAATGAACCAGAGAGGGTGAGCTAACCCAAGGGACTTCCATGTTCAGAGAAACCTGATTCTGAATAAATCCATATGAAAATAAGTAAGTCAGGGAAGGTCAGCTTTCACCTACAGCTCTCAACTGCTTAGTTTAGTAGCTGAGAGGTTTTTTTTTCTCTTGATGAGAAATATACACTAAAACCAGTGCATAGAGTATAAAAATTGTATAGGGAGTATAAAAATTGTATAGGAGAAAGAGGAGAACATTTTTTAACCTTTAATGGAAACAAAGAGGTAACGAATCTTTCAATACCGTGTAGTTAATCTCTAGCTCAGAAAGTAAATTTTGACACAATCTAAAGTTTTAGTCTTGAATACATAGTTGAAACTCTTATAATATCAGACTGATAAAATTGTTTTTAAGTACTCCTAAGTCCAACACAATGCGAAGTAGGGTGACTGACAAGGGTGCAGAGAAGAGAATACATGACCAAACAGCTCTTTCCCTGGAAAAGCTAGGGAAGCAGGGGAAGCTAGTGTAGGCTGTTACTTCCACCTACAGCTCCCCTTGAATCTCACCTACCTTCTCCACAGCTTCCTGAGGCAGAAGAGATTTCTCTCACAGTAAATCAGTTTATACCTTTCTGACCACATAAGAATACAATTTATGGAAAAATCTGAAGTCAATTCTTTCATTAGCTAAACCACATGCTTTAAAATGAGACACACTGAAATGCTCAAGCACATCCCAGAAAATGGCTGTTTGTATTTACTGAGGGAGTAACTCCCTCACCAGGTTCATTTCATGCTCTGTATAAAAAAGGAAAACCCAGAGTCTATCAACTCTTAGGAAAAAAA
>NDXB01021968.1:42623-74469 GCA_002631895.1 Agapornis roseicollis | reverse complement strand
ACCGCTGCTGCCTTCTTGTCTGTAAGTTAACAAAGAGTTGGTGAAAATTTTCTTTTAGAAACATGGAATGTTACAATAGTGAAATATTGCCGTGCTTTTCACTAATCCCAGTGAATTCAGTTTATACTTACATTATTACAATGCTTTTTAGCACAGTCGTGGTTCAGGACTAGATCCAGTTCCCAAGTTTTATTGTAGGGAATTGGAATTCACTTGTGAATTGCTTCAGGTTGGATGGGACTCAGAGCAACCTGCTCCAGTGGAAGGTATCCCCTTCCAGGGGTTGGAAGTTGATGAACTTTAAGGTCCCTTCCAACCCAAACTGTTCTGTGGTTCAGTTGTTTGGTGTTCTTAGGCTCCCCTGAGGAGCACGTGTGTTTCTCAATGTCTAAAATACCTGTTTTCTAACAGTGAAGTTACAAAAGTATAAAATAGGTGGATTAAGTCTTAATAATAACTCAGTGTTTCCCCTGCACTGAATTCTGGAGAACAAAACCTAATAAACCTGGGGGGACTGTAGGGATGCTGCAGACAGTAATGCTCTGCAGTTGGGTGGAGATGTATCCTATGACATGATGGTGCTTATAGTTAGGTACACGCTTGTTGCCTTGAGTTGTAGTTGATTTGATGCTGAAAGCAGTCAGTGGAAATCATGAAGTTGTTACTGTTAAAATTGTAAAATTGAGGGTGAGATTCCTGCCATCATGTACAAGAGATGCATGCTACTGTAAAATGTTAATATATGAAAGACATTTACTTGGGTGGCAGATACCACAGTGATAAAAGAGGCAGACTGTGAAGATGGTGTGAATGGAAGTTTGTCAGATTTACTTTAAAATCACATTGAAGTCCTGCTTCTTGTCTTTTTTTGTGGCCTTTTTTCTTCCCTCTGATTTTTATGATGGTAGCGGCATCAGGAGAGGTTATTAAGGAGGTTTCTGTGTGCCCTAAAGACAGGGACATTCACTGCCTTGGGGAGGGGACTTGGCAAGTGAGTCCATGGGTTTTATTATTTAAGTGAATTCTGTGCTAGCTTACAGGATAAGCCGATGGTGGTGTATGTCTCACTGCTTTTATGGGAGGTGTCTGTTAAGCTATTGTGTGATAGGCAGACGAACACCCTTTCATTTGTGATCCACCATCCCTCCCCCCAACACGGTTCCATAGCTCATGTGTAACAATTGCATAATCGTTGACAGCTTTGATTAATTTTAGGGAAGTATTTAATGTGCTTTTGACTTCATTGAGTAATTAAATATCCAAGAACATGACATATAACAAATATGTGAGCAGTTAGTGAGTGGAGCTGTCATCTGGCAGTGCCAGAACAGGGCACTTCATGCCTACACCTTGGCAAGTGCAGGGCCTTGGTGAAGCCAGGGGTAGAGCCCCAGGTCTCGTGTTTCCAGCCTTCATTGCTGCATCGTTCTTTTGGTGTGTTTGGGTTTTCTTATTGTGGAAGGAATCTGGCACTTTTGATGTGATTGTGATCATCATAAATCTTGCCTTTGCACAAGTGCCGGATTTGGGTTAGCTTTGCAAACACGGCTCTCGGTAATGAAGGGGTTTTGGTAGGGTCTTGAGCGACGTTTAGGAGACACTTCAAAAACCCTACCCCTTTTCATGGCCAAGTTCACAGTAACGTAAAAAAACCGGCATGAGGAACACTTAGAGTGCAAAATCCAACGGGCTTGTTTAGAGTAGCCATGATTGAGGATGGAAGTGCCAGGGTAAAAATAACCGCGGCACATGGAATCTGCCCCTCTCTCAAGGAACGGGAAAGTGATGGCCACAAGGGTCCAGGCAGCCCCAGACACCTGCATATTTCTCTCACGGGTCTGTAAAGTGCTGATGGCACGTTTCCCCTTGGAAATGTTAAGTAATTTGGTTTCTGCATGTGAAAATGAGCAAGGGAGGTGTGGGTGACAAGCAGGGCAGCGCTCAGGGGGTCCTTTTCTTTCCTTCCTTCCCTAAAGCCAGGTGAGTGGTGTTTGCTCCCTCCTCTCTCCCCTCTACCCCAGGGATATCTTTCCCTGTCCTTCTCCATCCCAGTGCATCTCTCCAGGGAACAACAAGAGAGGAGCGCACGTGGCTGTAGAAGCTGCGCCTTGAGAGGCCCTTTCATGTTGTCTCTAGGAACAGATGCTTGTGGTTTGGTGTGTGCTCGATTGGTGCCTCGCTCTTTCCTGTTCCCTTTCTCTCACCCTTTTTTAAAGTAGGGCTGTGCATTGTGCTTTTTGAGTGGAAATAAGGGCTGTGTTCCTGAGTTGTCATCTCTCTTCAGCCCTGTAGCTGAGACTGCGTCAGCGTGTTCATTACAATCCCTGTTTTCAGGTGTGTACAGATTGGAGCCAAGCAAATGCTTGCAGCAAGAGCTGCCTGGATGAGTTCTGCTTTGCTGTAGACTCACTTCTTACTATGGTTGGGAAAATATTTGACAAGGATTCCAACAGCTTTGTTACCTGTTTCTAAACCATTTTGGTTTCTGTAGCTCTAAGGTGGCATGTGCCCATGGCCATGGAGTGCTTTATGCTGAGCTGCTAAAGAGAAATACGTTGGACCCACACTTCCCCCCCCACCCAAACCCCAAATTATCTGGTTTTCATTTAAACATCCCACGAGTCTACCACTAAAAGGGGAACAATTCCTTCTTTTATCCCTTGGAAGTGTTCAAAAGAGCAGGTAGCCGCATAAAGCCAGGCTGCCTCATCTGGGGTTTGAAAGGACCACAGTGGCTTTCCAAGCCTTGACCTGCCCTTCTTCTTTACTCAGGCAGTTGAAGCCTGTGAGCCTGGGCTATTGATGAAAGGCAGCGGCTGGCCCAGTAGATGCTCTTCAAGTAGTGTCACATGTGTGATGTCTGTGCTGGCAAGGCTGGGATGATGGCCTGGCCCTCTCCATCCCACTGTTATGTGTAGATGGAGGAGGAAGCAGGGTCCAGGACATGGCACAGCTCATGCATGGGCTGGAGAGGTACAGCACAGGATGCTGGATTTATTTCAGAGATGCCCTGACAGCACCAGTGCCTGATGCTTCTGTTTCCTGTGTGCACTGGTACTGTGCCTGGTACTGGTGTGTGGCACAGCCTCCCCACACGCAGGGTTGTGCTGTGAGATCATGTCTGTCGGCTGCAGAGGTGCAGCACGGATGCTGTATGCTTCTTATAAGAAAGAAACCTGATGGATTCCATAAAATAACTTGATTTGTAGGTGTTGCAGCAGTCATGGGGCTTTACCACAGCAATGCTGATTGGGAGCAGTTAAGTGATGCTTCCTCCCCTTTAAAATCACTCGCGGTGATTTGAAGCTGAGCTGCTTTAAACATGAAGCTGGCTTTCTCCTGCATTCTTGGTAGTAGAAAGAACTGAGTTCCCATCTCCTAAAATGCACTGCAAACCTGGTACGATCTCAGACCAGGTTACGCAGCTCTCAGTTTGTCTTTTCTAAGTGGTATCTTCTTAGAGTGTATTAGGGAGAAGTTCACAGGGACAAGGTGATTTGACTTCAGCATTTTTACTGCAGAAGAAAGTTGTGTTTTTACTGTGGGAAAAGCAAAATGCAGGAGGGGAGCAAAGAACCTGGAGAGCATGGGAAGCTCCCCGGTGCTTGGAGATCCCGTAGCAGCCAGCTTTCAGATGAGGGTTAATCAAATCCAGTTTGTCAGAATGGATGGAGCCTGTTAATCTGTTAAAATGTGGCTCTGTCTGTTTAACCCTACCCATTGGACACGTGCTCAGTGTGCAGTGGAAGCTCAGCCAGTGCCCTCGGTGGTGTTTCCAGCCCTGCTTCACCTGCCATGGCACACCAGTGTCTGTCCCAAATGCCCAAGCAGCTTCACCGCAGCGAGTGGGAGCTGCGGAGGAGCAGGTTTCTCCCCCTCTGCTCTGCCTCCCCTTGCCTCTCAGTCCAGCCGTGGCTTTCTGACTCATTTAGTACTGAGTCAGGCTTTAAATATCTTTGCTGAGCTGGTTTCTGTAGCCCGTTCTTCACAAACACATTGCCTCGAGTTTCAGGGGTGATGCTTTCCCACAGCGCGCTGCAGGTGCAGAAGCAATGGGGAGGGAGTTCCAAGTAAGTCGAAAGAAGGGATTTGGGAGCTCAGATCCTGCTGACTTTCCTTAGGAGTTGATCGCTGAACTGTTCTTTAAAATTCCCACCCCTGCGTTAGCTGCACAGTGAATGGTCAGGAACTGGGGGAGGGTGCTCATCAATATATTTTGGGGGGTTAAATCCATGGTGTTGAGGTGGAAGTGGTGACAGAGGAAAGGGGAGAAGCCTTTGGGAATGTGTGTGAACTATTTGCAAGGGCAGTCATCAGATAACGGGATTGTGGGCAGAAGTGGCAACTTCACATAAAAATCCAGTCAATATTGATGTCAAGGAACAAGCAGCAAGCTATTCAGATGATCAGAGAGGACTTCCCCCTATGATGGCAATCTTCCTACCATGCCTGCAGACTGTATTTTATTGCTATTAAATCTGATAGGCAACAATAAGAAACTTGGAATTCTCCTTAAAAACCAAGGCAAAATGGCGAGTAACCTGTGCTCCTGAATGGAATCTCAAGCCAGCGTGAGCCTGAGCTGATGGGAGGTGAGAGAGAATGGAGCAGAGCTGCAAAGCACAGGAATGGGTTTTATTTCTCACTCCCAAAAGCTAGTGCAGTCCTGCGCTAAGCAGGAATGTGACCTTTACAGTTGTGAGCTTGATGTTTTAACCTAATGAAGTTCAACTCTGTGTCTCCTTCCTATGGTTTTCTTTAACTGCATCTCCAATTCGTAAAGCAATTTTAATGACCTAATCAAGTAGAAATTGTGTTCTGCCGTTGGCTTCCCCCCCAGGCTTTCCCTGTCCTAGAGGCAAGGTTAAACTGTGCTGGAGTTCTTGTTTCTAAGGCAATTCAGTTTGAGTATTCAGACCTTGCTTAGAGCTCCATTGATAAGGCAAAGGGCAGATTTTGTAACAGGCATGTTTTGGGCTGAAAGCATCAAGAGAACATTTGCTGCTTGCATACACTGTCATGTGAAAACTGATGAATTCTTCTTTCCTTTTTCTTTCAGTCCCTTGTCAGGGAGCCTGGAAAAACCTTCAGTAAGGCTGCTAACACTGATGAGAGATCTTTTATGCCAAGGTAGGAGGTTTTTAATGTTCTCAGTATATTTGAAACGAGATTTCTAGCTGTGAAAACACAGGCAGTTGGGGAGCTGTTTGAATGGAGGAGTGGATAAGGTTTTGTTTAAAATGAAGGGTTACTTGAATCTGATTTCCTGTAGTAGGGTAAAGAATTCCTGAATCTTTGTGTTCTGTCTTTCCTGATGTCCTCTGCTAGAGTTCAAAATACAGATCTGTGATTGCAGTCCAGGCTTTTTAAGGCTGAGTGAAGAATGTGTCTGCTCTGATTTTTAAGTCTCTTGTTCACTTCTTAATGGAGATTGTGTCATCAGTTATGGCCAGAGTTTCATCAAGTTATACAAACCATCAGCCCATGTGCTCTGGTCACTGTCTTCCTTGCAGTGAGCAGCATATCTGCACCTCCTGCTACTCATAGCTCTATCAGTGTTTGGAGAAGGGGAAACTAATACATACAAACTGCCTCCTTAAGGTGTGTGAGGTCGTACTTGGGTGTTTGCAGTTCCCAGTGTGCACAGCGNTTGTTCACTTCTTAATGGAGATTGTGTCATCAGTTATGGCCAGAGTTTCATCAAGTTATACAAAACCATCAGCCCATGTGCTCTGGTCACTGTCTTCCTTGCAGTGAGCAGCGTATCTGCACCTCCTGCTACTCATAGCTCTATCAGTATTTGGAGAAGGGGAAACTAATACATACAAACTGCCTCCTTAAGGTGTGTGAAGTCGTACTTGGGTGTTTGCAGTTCCCAGTGTGCACAGCATGAAGTTCTTGCACCCACTCTCTTCCAGTGCTGTCTTCAGTTATCTTCTTTATGCTTCTCTCGCCCCACCACCCAAATTACAAACTTCTCGAGGAGCTGGTGAATCTTCTCTAACAAGAGGGGCTCATGTTTGCATCAGGTTGATCTCCTGAAGGGCCTCAGCTGCTCTCCCCACACCACCCTCCCCACAGTGTCTGCTTGGCTGCTTCCGCTGGTTGGGAAATACCCTGAGAGTTTTGCTTCTTCATCCCCTGATTCAGCCCCTTGGCTGCAACAGGGTGAAAGGTGATTTGTGCTGTTAGGAGAGTGTGAGAGTGCTGCCTGGATGAAGATGCAGGTGAGCGGGTGCTCGGAGCTGTGTTTCAGGTTCCAGCTTCATCTGTGCTTGCATCCTTCAGCCATCCTGCCTGCATTTCCTTTCCTTTTTGTATATTAAACAAAATATACTGCATCCTTTCTTTACCTTTCCATCTGCTCACAGAGTAGGGCCCTTCTTTCTTTCCTCAGGAAGGAGCTGAGTATCTTGGGACTGATGCTGTGAACAACTGACTGCCTATTTCTGTTGCTTCCCAGGCAGTGTTGGTGGCAGTAGCATCAAAGCGATGCTGCTGGTAAAGAATAAGGAAATGAAGAGATGAATCCTTGCTTTAAGCTGAAATAGGCTTGATTTAGATGAAATATTATAAGAAGTTCTTTACTATGAGGGTGGGAAGGCGCTGGCAGAGAAGCTGTGGCTGCTCCATCCCTGAGGCCAGGTTGGACAGGGCTTGGAGCAACCTGCTCTAGTGGAAGGTATCACTGCACGTAGCAGGGGGTTGGAACTAATGAGACCAATTTCACAACATTACCACAACACTAAAAGTTGAGGGTTTTTTACACTCCTTAGTGATTGTATTTTTTTGACTCTAACGAAACACTTCACACCCATAATACTATTCCCTTTTGAAACGTAGCCGTTGCTTCACAGCATGTAACTCCACTACACAGAGCTCTGGATGGAAATGAATGCTACTGTGTCTAACTGTATTTAGGTGGGCATAAACAGTTGCCAAATGAAAAGTTGGCTAGGATGCAGCATAGTAATTTCTTGAGCACTCTATTCATGTTGGATAAACAGATAACGTACCTGTGAAAGAGCTACCAGATAATTAAGGCATGTGGGGTTTACAGCAAGAAGGCTCAGTAATAGGGCTCAGTAATAAAGTTTCAGGATCTTGGCTTCCTGTTGCACCTGAAAAAAAGAAATCAGCAGCTCCTGTAGAGGAGAAATGAGAAGTTGGTCTTGTACAACTCCCAGCCGAAACTTTCCCACCAGTACTTTTACTATAAATAAGAAGTGAAAGAGTTCACGGCTAAATTTAACCCTTAGCTTGATTGCTTCCTGGGTTTTCTTCGGTGGACCAGATTTGGAACTGTAGGAAGATGAGGGGGATCAATATTGGATTTATACTTTGTAAAAAATACGTTGCCTTTTAATTCCTAAGGCTCATCAAAGGGAAAAATCATTGCTGATTGGAATTCCCCTCTCCTTCCCATGCAAAATCATGAGTTTTGAAAGGAAGGAAGTGAATGTCACTTCTTGGGGAACTCTTCAAGCAGAAGAGCTTACAGCTGCCAGAATTCGAACCGAATATGTTGCCGGTGCACTAGAGTGCATAGACATCGCTTGCTCTGCTTTCAGATACTCAGAGTTATCATTCCGGAAAATCCCTTTCAGTTTGACTTCATTTCACAATTTCTATGAAGTTAAGCAACTGCAGCTCATGTAGGCCACAAGAGTTGAAGAAAAACCACCCCAAGGTGCTTAAGCCTAAGGGCTCCTGCTGATAGCTTTGGCTTTATTCCCCCTCTAAGGCTTGGCTGAGGGAAAGGCGGCTTGGTTGCGTGACTGAAGAAAGCCTCAGTGCAGGCAGGTGAGCCCTGTGTTTCTGTTCTTCTGAGTTAAAAATGAGCTTCAGGTTGTGCTGAACGAGCTGCAGAACGTGTATGCTCCTCTCCAGCTGCAAGGGGATCTTTTTACTTCTCTTTACATGTTTAGACCATAAAACATGCTGTGGTTGAGGAGTGAGAGCTAAAAGGAAGATGTTTGGGCAGGGTCTCCAGTAACGTGTTCAGCAGCTGTGGGTGAGCAGCAGCACGTGGGTTTCCTCTTGACTCTCTTTACAGCTTTCCTTTGGGAATTGAAATGATGGGGGGGGCGGGGTGGGGGGAACCAGCCCTGATTTAATGATTATATAAACTCTAGACACAGATTGCCAGGGAGTGGTCCGTACAATACAATCCCTGTTCCCCACAGGCTGTTGTTAATGGTAGTCGACAATTTCTCCATCAAACTACCTCGAGTATGTATTTATTTCTAGAGCAATCCTCACATTGGAGCCAGGGAGCCCATAAATCCTGTGGCAACGTTGGTTTGAAATGCCTTGGAGCAATGCAGCTTGCCCAGCCTCATAGCACTCGTGTTTCTGAAGCCTTACTTGGGAAGAAAGCTCTATCTTGCTGGGGGAAGAGGGGGGAAGATAATTAGCTGCTGAGGTCATTGTTTGCCTGAGCTGGGTTGATAGGGACAGCCCGGCCTGGCTTATACTATAAACATAGTGTAAAATGTTTATCACCAGCTTTGTCATTTGCCTTATTTGTCAGGGAATCTCGAGGAGAATGAGAAGGTTTCTGGTGCTGCGTCCTGAGTTGAGGGAGTTGTGAGATTGCCATAAAAAGGCAGAGTCCCTGCTTGGGCAAGCAGAGAGGTTCTGACTTGGCAGGCGTGCGTTAGGCCTGACCTTTTCCAGAGAGAAAGTACTGACCTACATCCTTTCCTGCTGGGGGTGGGTGGGAGAAAGAAACCTCTCTGCTTGCATCTTTCTGATGCAATTTTCTGGTCTGATACTCATTGTTTTCTGCTGTAAAATGTGGGGAATGCAGAGGACAGGCAGCTGGGAGCGTGCGTGTGTGGCTGCGCTGTTTGTGCCATGCTGTGCCCATCCTCTTCCTCTCCAAGCTCCAGCAGGCTAACAGGTCCAGCTTTGGGCATCTCATGTATACTTAGACTGTAAAAGTAGCCATCTAAACTTGTAAAACCCATACACAGCTGTTACTGAGGAGCTTTTTGCTCTCAGGAGTACTTGGAGAAGGGGAGGGTGTTGCTACTTTCAGAAGACAGGGTCATAAATTTGTACCCTTTACAAATTTAGGGTAAGCTTTTAACTGTTGGCTCTCCTCCTGCTTTCCAGGTCGTCGCTATTTGAACAGACCACACCATGCGTGAGTACAAGCTAGTGGTCCTTGGTTCAGGAGGTGTGGGCAAGTCCGCTTTGGTGAGTTGTTGGGAAGTGGTACACAAACTTCAAGCATTGTCTGCAATGAGATAAGCCCATTTTATTAAATTCATTGAGATATTTGTGTAGTGACTTCCAGGTAGCTGCTGTTGCGCTGCTGTGAATGTATGTCATAGTTCTGGAGAAGCAGCAGACAATCAATCACTGGTACAAGAGTTAGCATTTAGTTTCTGCTTCCTGTATGGATATAAGACTGTAAATGACTGCATGGCTATGTCTAAGTATTAAAAGCCTAACCCACACTAAAACTGTGAGTGAAGTGTGGCCATGCATGGCAGTGAGTTAGGGGGTGGTTGCAGCCTTGCATACCTTGAAGGCTGTGTGTTTGTCATCCTGGATAGAGCCTGAGTGAGCAGCCTGGACTGAAAACAAGAAGTCACCTCCAGCATGTGCGGTGCAGAGGGCTAAGAACAGGGTGATGCCACTTTGCACTCCTTAAGTACTTGTGTTGTTTCTAGTAAGAGGTTCACATAGCAGAGTTGATAGGAAAGCATTGTAAGAGAGATTTCTGTCACCTATTTATCACCGATCAGTCAAGCAGCTCACTCCAACAAGAAAGGCAAAGAACTGGTCAAGTGTAAAGTTATCTAAAACAAGGAACAGCACTGTGTTTCTTTTCACAGCAGATGATAATAGCTGACCAGCCTTTTATGTTGTAGACACTGCTTCTTACGCTGTTGTTTGTTCTGCTGAAATGAGCTCCTAGTAATCTTGGTATCCAGATCGGTATGCAGAATCCAGATGAACATGAGGAAAGATTATGCAGTTAGCTGTCAAATTTGATGTACTCTCCGAGACCCCTTCCTAATCTTTACAAGATGTAGGTGTAAAACTGTTCTTCTGAGCAATCTGTATTGCTTTTTGCACCAGCATCCCCTTGATTGTCTTGTTTTTGTTATGTGATGTTTTACTCACTAGGTAAAATAAGGCGCTTATGCTGTACATAAAAATTACTCAGCATCTGACATACTTGAATTTCATTACTTGTGATGCGCAGTCTGAGTCAGCATCCATCAGTGGCCTTTTCAATAGCTGAAATACTCAGTCTGGTAAACAAAAGTTAAATTCTTCTTGACAGCCTAGGTGCTAAGTAAGCATATATTGTAATTCATATGCAGCATGGATTCATTGTGTTTATAACAGCACATGGCAAGTGCCAATTAGTAGCTAAGAGTGAGTAATATTTAGCTTTCAAGGTGACTGCCTGCTTATTTAAAAGCATTAGCAAGGAGAGGTTGCAAGGTGGGATTTAAAATCATAGAGAGGTCACTTTAAAATGTCTGTCTTTGAGCTGTAGAAGCTAAACTGCCTAACAAAGAGGCTGGTGTTCAGCTCTGTGTTTTCATTGAGAGCGTAGATTACAATATGGTGTTGTTTCACTGCAAATCCTCCTTGCTGCTTTAACTCTTCTGTGCCAATACGATGCTGATTGTGCCTTTGGGTGATGATGGCAGGGTAGCAGAACAATCTTCACAGGTATGAAGGCACAGTTATTTTGCAGTTTGTTTCCTGTATGGTAATTTTCTCCCCATTTCTAATAAGGGTAGATATCTTCTGGAGTGTCAGTGGGTAAACAGTATTGCCAACAGCATCCAGGTGTCTTACCTACAGTTAATAGTGGTATCTTATAGTGATTTTGCTGAGATTTGTTATCTAAAAAGCAGCCTGGGACAAGCATTCAGTGTGACAAGTAAATATTGGAGAAGCAAAGGCTTTGATCATTAGAGTGTAAGATAGCTTTATTTAGTGATGGAGGATGATTTTTAAATGAGGTAGTACTAGAAATCTTTTCTTCTTACATTAAAATAAAGCAAACTGTGAAGAACTGCTCAGTTGCCAGCACACAGTGAGATGTTCTGCATGTATCTGGCATATGCCCCTCTGAAAGCTTGCAAACACTTGGGTGACAAATGTGAACCCTCTTGCCCAAAATCTCAGCCTTCTGTCCAAACAAAACACAGCTCAAACCAGGTAGTGACTTTGCAGGATTTGTATTAAAACCCTTGTTTGTGGTTTTAAAGAGACAGAGTTGAGTGCTGGCATCTTAACACTTAGTTTTACAGACCACCACCACCTTGTTTTACAACCATCAACCATACCTGGGACACCCATGTGCTGTATTGCTACCTTATTGTAGGTTATTGTAGGTAAGAGGGTAGAGACATGGGGGGAGAAGGAACAAAAAGCTTTGCCTTGCAGAGGATAAGTAAAGCTGCAGAGTGACAGGAGCCAAAGCAGGTAACGTACAGAGCTTAAGACATCCAGAGATGGGTCTTGTCCAAATGCTGACTTGATGGGAAGTGTTCAGAGTAAATTGGCTTTCAGTAATTACAAAGGGGAAGAAAGGCTTCCTCTTTGAAACGAATGATGTCTCCTCCTTTAATGGGTTAATACAAATCGAGTAGCTGGAGACACTCCAGATTTAACTTGCTGCTCTGAAATATGTCTGTGCTCTGGGCATGTAGTCCAGAGTAGCTCCACAGAACTCTGCTGTGATTTGCATTGAAATGTGGATATTCCACAGTGCACAGATTGCCTGTTCTGCTGATTGAGTTTCAAGCTTTCCAAATTTGGTGGGTTTTATTCTTCTCAAGTCGCAGGCACTAAAAGAAAGGCATTTTTGAGGGTAGCATCTTTTGTGAACAAGCAAGCAAGCAATTTTTCAGAAAACACTATGGAAATGTGCTTGAATAAAGTGATTCTTGAAGCAGGAAGTACACAAATCGTATATAAAAGAAATGAAAACTTAGGTCTTTTTCTCTCCTTCTCTCTACTGAATTGTCACAGTGTTGAGTAGTTTTTGTGATGTTACTTTGTCATAAAGCTCTCCTTGGTCAATGTAACTGATTGTGCTCAGTTCACTTAATTCTTTCCTTCTTTCCTTTCTCCCCAGACTGTACAGTTTGTTCAGGGAATATTTGTTGAAAAATATGATCCAACAATAGAAGATTCATACAGAAAGGTAAAATAACAGCATTTGTGTTTCTTTCGACTCTCATAGAGCTTGCTCCTTTTTAACAATGCAGCAAAAGACCATTGGAATGAGGAAGGCTCTTTTCTGAGAACATCTTACAGCTGCACAACATTGCAGCAGGAAAGTGATGGGTAGAGAAGCATCAGCCTTGGAAATGGTTTCATGCAGCTAGTTTCCTCTGGCTTTATGCAGTACTTCACTAGCTTAGCTCTGCTTATCAGGAGGATTAAATCTCTGTTACTGCATATAACCAAGAGCTTTCACTCTCAGTCTTTGACGGCTCAAGTTGAGGCAGTTGGAGGCTGCAACTCCCCACTCTTTGTCTTCACTTGTACTGGGATGTGAGCTGTATTGGCTGACAGACAAGTGTACTGCCCATCCCCTGACAGTGCTGCTTGATGCCTGGGGATAGGAACAGCTCAACCAAACGAGGGCAGACTGCCACTCAGATCTGTTTGCTATGATTTGACATAGAATTATTAGTTCAAAACATAAAGATACCAATAATTGTGATCTAGAGGAGATCCATACACCGTGGCTGCTTTGCCATTTAGTTCAGATGCATTCTGCTTGCTTTGGAGCCATATAAAATTCTTTGTGGCTGTTTTGGATGCAGGCTTGCAATTGCTGAGCAGAAGTCCTTGTCAGCATCCCTGACACTGTCACATTATGCATTTCTATCAACAGAGCTGCTTTCTTCACTCCATTTATGTCAAGTCACCCATTGTTTTACACATTAGCATTAGTGCTACCATGATTAAAGGCACCAAAACATAAAACAAAAACTAGTGACATTTGTGCCTGTGATAATTAAATATAAATTGTGGTCTGAGTTCAGCTGTTAAATTTATCAGACTTCCCTGGAATTAACCTTGTTGCGTCTGAGACATTGCTCAATGAGTGGAAGATTTGCTAAGCCAAACAGTGAGGACCACTAAACTTTTTGCTTTATCTTTTCTTCCTTACTCCCTTCATCCCAGCAGCAAAGAAAAATGGAAGTTTAAGGTCCTTTGAGTTTTAGAGTGGATTGAGTTGAGATGTTTATGACCTCGCTTAAGTTGAGATGTTTACAATGAGTGGCTCATCTAAGCCTTTATAATCATCAGAGTCCAGGAGCCTAAGTGAGCTGACCCAAATGCCTGGCTTGGGGTATAACTAATCCCCTAATAGCAGCTCCTGTCTTAGCACTTAGGGGAAGTGCAGGGGGCTGGCTTTGTGGTACAAGTATAAATAAAGCTGAGATTCCTCTTGCCTGTCCTGTTTGTTTTAACTGTCTCTTCTCTTTCTTTCCCCAGCAAGTGGAAGTAGACTGTCAACAGTGTATGCTTGAAATCCTCGATACAGCAGGGACAGTAAGTACAATTCCTTTTTCTAATTGGAGTGTTCAAGGCCAGGTTGGACACAGGGGCTTGGAGCAAGCTGCTCCAGTGGAAGGTGTCCCTGCCCGTGACAGGGGGTTGGAACTGGATGAGCTTTAAGGTCCTTTCCAACCGAAACCAGGCTGGGATTCTGTGCAGTAACTTAAATTGAATGATTTTGTTAAATAACCCAAACCCCAGTGTGGTGAGAGCTGCCTGCAGCCCCACCAGCAGCACAGTGAACCCGTTCCCCAGCCGGTGCCTTAGTGCTGGGACATAAGGGTTGGTGGTTCCCCTCCCCTTCACCTTTTACTGCCATCCACCATCATCTTGCTATCAACGTACTGATACAGAATCATTTTGCAAGTGGCCAGAATACAGCGACACTTTGAAGCCACTTCTAGGCAATGCATCGCGATTGCCTTCTCAGCCTACATGGAGAGGATTTCAGAACACTCCTTACCATGGTGGCATCTCCCTGTTCTTGTTTGATGCTGCTTGAGGAGGCCGGTGTCCTCCCAGCCTGCAGCCAGGGCTGTGCTGCAGCTCCTTTTGCCATACCACTGTTATCACCATGCTAAACAAACAGCCCTCTCATGGTTGAGTGCCCATCACAGGGGAGGACATGCTTCCTAAAAGTTTTTATTTAGGAAGCTTTGAAAATTACCAACAGCAATGCAAAGGCACAGAAGCAGAAATCATTGTTACGTGGGTCTGGTAAAGCTTCCTTTGACAAGCTTGATCAAAGGCAGCTCTCATCTGGTACAGATTTTCCAGCCTCCTCTTGCTTTTCATTGCATTGAACCTTTAAGCCATTTTCATGCTAGGGATGAGTAGCATATAGTTGTGTATGTTCAGAGGTGAGCAGGCAGTGCCTTCCCACCCTGTTGTGCTCACAATTAAGCAGTGAGGCTATGACACCGAGGCCTATTCCAGTGTCGTGATAGGGCAGGAATTGAATTTCTCCTCCATGTCTGTTGCCTGGGGAAATTGGTCGGATGGCAGACTTGTGCTTAACACCATAGCAGGAGATAAATGGAAGAGCACTACAAAATATGTCAGCCAAATCTTAACACCTTGTGTTATGGCTTGGGGCATACAGCAGTCTGTAAAGATGTAGTTTTATTGCTGCTTTTGTTCTTTTTCCCATTTTTTCAAGGAGCTTTTATCTCTGTTGGGAAGAAGAAAACCAAAGGGAAAGGGATGTGTTAATGCTTTTGTTAGATTTGCACGCTGTGATGGTTTTATGTAAGGGTTAAAATGGAAATGCATACTGTTCAGTACTATACTCTTGCCTCCATTACCATAAACGTATTCCTTTGTAAATGTTTAGTAGCTAATTGCTCTTAAAACTGTTTGATTACAGGAGCAATTCACAGCAATGAGGGATCTCTATATGAAGAATGGCCAAGGGTTTGCACTAGTATATTCTATAACAGCACAGTCCACATTTAACGACTTACAGGACCTGCGGGAGCAGATTTTACGGGTTAAGGACACTGAAGATGTAAGTAGAGTGGTTTTTCTTCTCCAAATGGTGTAAGTGTGTTTGTAAGTAAACATGCAGGCATTCATGAGTGTTATTTCCTTCTCAGACTATTCTTTGCTGTACAGCAAGGTTTTATACTGAAGTAAGTTTTCTTAGTGGTATTGGTTATTCTCAGTGTTGTTATCTGAGGTCCAACACCTGCTAAAGGGTGTAATGAGCCCAGATTTTCTCATTTCCAGACTTTCTGGAAGTCTGAGACTCTTTGGGAATGGTGGGAGTTAATGGAGAGCAACTTCTCAGCTGTTGACCAAACTCTGCTTTTATGGGATTTTGGATTATTGTATGAAAATACACATGTCCCTTTTCTGAAGGAAAGGAGGATGCTGAAGGGTTAGTGGCTGTGGTCTGTTGCTCCCATGACAGGCATGTGTGAGCAGGGAGGGTTCAGCTTTGTACTATGGACCTGTATGTCCCTGTGAATGGTACTGGCACCCTGCAGACCACCCTCATGGTCCAAGGCTTTTAAACTCTCAACAGTTTTCTTTGTTCCTTCTGCCTCTTGAGATCTGTAACCCAAAGGATGAATGAATTAAATCATTAAGAGACTCTGAAAGAGTCTTAGCTACTGATGCAAGGTTATAATTTTCATGGAATCCCAGCCTGATTTGGGTTGGAAGGGACCTTAAAGCTCCTCCAGCTCCAGCCCCCTGCCATGGCAGGGACACCTTCCACTGGAGCAGCTTGCTCCAAGCCCCTGTGTCCAACCTGGCCTTGAGCATTGCCAGGGATGGGGCAGCCACAGCTTCTCTGGGCAACTTTTAAGTAAGGAAGAGCGACTTTAAGATAGTTTGCATTCAGTCCTGTTTGGCAGAAGAAAACCATTGACTGTATTTCCAGTTTGGGTTTCAGCTCCTGTAACTGGAACTCCTTGGCTTTTAATTTCTAAGCGTGTGATGTAGTGAGGCTGGAGGGAGCCCTGTGGCTGGTGGAGATGTGTGGGAGCTCTCTAGATGTAGACTTCCTCCAAAAGAAGTTGAAATTATTTTTGCCTACCGGTTGGTAACGTATTCAAAGGTTTGCCCTGAGGATTGTGGAAAACAGGGCTTGGTTTTTTACACTGAGAGCTTGAAAGTAGCTGATGCCTTTGACATGGGTTGCTTTGGGTTGTGTTGGTGCTTGCCAGCGGGGTTGTGGAAGCCGCAGCATCCTCTTCGCTCACAGCCCTTGCCTCTGTGCAGCTCTCCTGCACTGTAAGATGGGCATAGAGGGCAGGGACGTGAATTTAGGCCAAATCCTCACTAAGCCATGTGTATTGTATTTAAATAGGCATTCAGGAAAATGCAGTTTGAGCAATGAGCTGAGCACACCAGGGTGGGATGAACCCAGCCCACAGCTCCGCTCCTCTGGGGCTGAAGCACCCTCCCCACGCTGCTGCTTTCCCTTGGATCTTCTTTGTCCCGTATCCTGATTACCTTGTTTTGAATAGCTTTGGTTCCCTCCTTCGTTTAACAAGCTGAACCTCTATTTATGCAAAACTGATTTCCATTTAGGTAGGGATTATGCTTGCATAAATCCCTGGTAACACGAGTCCTTTATTAGCCTCTGGTCAGAGCCCAGCGCTTGGCTCGGCTGCACTCGCTGGAGGGGAATTTGCACTGTAAGCTGGTCAGGTTCATGGGGCAGCAGGGACTTGCTTTCGTTTTTACTGCAGTGATTTGATTTAATTATTAAAAGGCATTTCTAGTTTGTGTTCGGGGGGATGTTACTTGTTGAAGCCAAGCCTGAGAACCTTTTGAACGTTTCAGCTGTGTTCTGCTGAGTTAGGCAAACACAGTTTCCTGTCGTTTCAGAATGTGTCTCTTAAAACCTTAGTACTTCAGCCATTAAAGTTATGTACATCTAACAGAGTTTAAATTCCAGTCTTCTGCATGGAATGGTAGAGGATCAAAAGCTACTTGTTCACCGAACTCTGGTTTTGGCTCTCTAATAAACAATTGCTACCTTTTGAAATAACCTGATGCAGTATTTCAGGTCTTTCAAAGCTGTCCTGTTTAACCATCTAAATGTCACTTTTTTTCTCTATTATTTCACAGGTTAACATGTGAAAATAATGTTAACATGTTTATGTGTTGGTATCAGAGGATTCCTCGTAACTATCTAGACAACTGTAGAGAATGGGATTAAGTTATAAATATCCCGTTGTTTTCTGATGTGAAATAAGCTGCTTTTGCCTGTGCCTCATCTATATTGTGACATCAGGTTTCTGATGTAACAAATAAACCTTATTTTCCCCAAAATGAAAGTGTGGTCATTTTCTAATCAGTATGGCTGTGAGTTTTAAATACAAAAATGGATCTGGAGTGTAGTTGAATCTGGACGAGACTACAGATACGAACATTGAAGTCGATTAAAAACATGCAGCGTGTTGTAAATTGCCAGAGGAAGTGGATGATGATTTATTTTCCAGCTGGAAAGTACTCATTTTCTGTTCAAAGAATTAAATGCTTCAGGAAATGGAGCGGGGTGCACACCCATTATCAGCAGTTCTTCTCTACATCTACATAGCATAAGGGAAACAGGATGCTGTTGTGTGCACACAGAGCACCGCAGAGCGTCCTGCTCATCATCTGTGCTCTCATGCTTCAGAATCCACCTTTGCTCTGCCTGTAACATCCCCTGAGATCTGTCAGATGCACGTTGTCAAAGCAAGCTCCAAAATCCACGTGTAGCCCCAGGTTCTCAGGCTGAGGAAGTGAGAAGGGCAGGTGTTCTTGTGCACAGGGCTATGGGGTTTCTTGACTGCACAAGAATATTCCTTTTCATTCCCTGTCCAGGGCAGAGCTTTTCAAAGGTGTTTCCATTTATTGTTGTGTGGTTTGACAGCAGGTTGACAAGACAAGTCAAAGGGCTGAAACATCCAATGGGTGTCTTCAGACACGTGCTGTGTGTGCTGTTGGCTGAAATGGACTAAGTTGGCAGGCAGTTTAGTGTCCTGTGACATGAAAGTCATAGAGCCATAGAATCAAATAGTTTGGAAAAGGCTTTTAAGATCATGAACTCCAACCTTCCTACATGTCAGTAGTATAGTAAGTTTTTTACTAGTATGGTGTTGGATGTAGAGACCTGAAGATAAAACTTTACTGGTGGAAGATTGTGTTGATATATGACTGTTGGGTTTGATAGTGTCCCCTCTGTGTTTAATTCTTAGTGAACCAGCGTCTCAATAGTATGGACTTAGTTCAGCCTTTTCCCAGCAGACATCTAAATTCCACTCTAGTCTGCCAGCTCTCCTGAACCTCTCATTTGTATTGCCATTCATACTGTATTACCCTCCTCGCATGCCTTTGTAAGCCACAATGTTGTACATGAAATTGCTGATGTATCTTTTGTTCTTGCTCGTCTCCTCTCCAGGTTCCAATGATTCTGGTTGGCAATAAATGTGACCTGGAGGAAGAGCGTGTAGTCGGCAAAGAGCAGGGTCAGAACTTAGCAAGACAGTGGTGTAACTGTGCCTTTCTAGAATCATCTGCAAAGTCTAAAATCAACGTTAATGAGGTAATTATCAGCTGTTCCTTTGTCTTTCCTACTTCAGCATGAAGGCTGCATTAAATCAGCATGGGATTCTTCATATATTTCTTAACTGGGAAGATTCAGGATGGTTCTGAAGTCTCAGCTTAAGGAAGGCTTGTGAAGCAGTGTATTTAGCTACTGCTTTCTGTTTGTTCTAAGGAGACCTGCTCCTTTTGCTCTGGAAAGGGTGGGTGACTTCTCCAGGTAAGTGCTTTCTATGGCCTGCATCAGGGGACATGAATAGCAGAGGGTCCCGAGCAAGCCCAGTTAACTGGATAACCCTTATCTTAGATAAACTCTATCTGAAAAGTATACTGCTGCTGCTATTCAGGGCATGGGTTATGCCCCATTGTATTTGTCATGTTGCATGGTGTTGACTGTTGTTTTTGAAGTATTTGCTTTTCACATTGCTGCTACATCTGGCTGCTCAGGCAGGCATCCCATCAGAGACCTCCTGTGGCATGCCACTAACTTACTGAGGGTGTGTGCAAGCATCTCTCTGTCTAAGCATTTCCCTGTGTCTAAATGAGAAACACCTTTGCAGTTGGTGTTCCTTCTGCTGCTGCCTGGGATAGCTCAGCTCTGCTAAGGGAGCTCTGCTTGACATCAGGCACCAAGTTTTTATGCTCTGAATTATCTGACTGTGACAGAGGCCAGGTTTCCAGCCACAAAAGCTAAGGTGACCCCACTGAGCATAGCAGGTTTGGTGCCAGGAGATAACTGGGACCGTTGAGGAGGCTGTGTGATAAGCAGGAGCAGTAGGATCTTGGACTGGACCCAACATTAACTTGGCAGCCAGTGGGACTTGCGCAGCTCTGTATCTGCCCGGTTGAATGGGAAGGGAGCTCCAGGCTGCCTGAATTGCAGTTTCTGTGGTTGGGATTAGCCTTGCTGTAGTGTGCACTAATCTAACCTGGTAAATATAGCTCGCTGAGCTAGACTCGTGCCAGGAGGGATTTCTGTGTCTGAGCTGTAGGAAAACTGAGTGCTAATGAAGAAACTAGCGGCTCAGTCCCCAAACACATCACCATGGAGCAGAACAAACTGATCCATTTGTATTGCCACACTTTGTGGCAGAGGCTGACCTCCCATTAGCCAAAAGTGCCGTAAAGCTCCTGAGAGCTGTGTGAGAGAAGGGGCTCTCCAGGAGGCAGGACATGGAGCTGGCCTGAGGCGATGTGTGTCTGTAGCTTACAGCCATCCTTAACATGTGAATCCTGTGTCTGTCTGTTTCCCTGTCATGTCTCTGCCTCCAGTGAGGCTCGGATTGGAAAGAAGGAAATCATTATCTGGAAGGTTGGGTTCTGTTTTATTGTGATCTTAATTTTTTGGTTTTATACTAATTTAAATTGTTATGAAAAGCATAAAAAGCTGAGGAAATCAAAGAGATGCAACACCATGAAGCAAGCAACTGGCTCTGCTGGTTATTCATTTGTTCTGCTGGTTCCTGGACTGGGGCAGTGTTTTCCATTATTTCCCTACTTTTGGACTTCTATCTATGTTAAAATCTAGGTGAAAGGGGGATTTCTGTGTGCATTTGCTGGAAGTGAAGCAAGCCTTTCATCCAGATGATAAGCTTTTACTACAGAGTTGATCTCAGTAGCAGCTCCTCAGGTGTCTTTTTGGTGACGTATGTGATGCTCTTGCACCACGCTGACTCTTCTTAGGGACAGTGGCACTCCTGAAACCTTGTTACAGACTTCTGCACTCCTAGTGCTAGCACTTAAATGATCTCACTTATGTTTTCAGAGGGTTTTTACCCCTACTTTAGCCCTTGGGAAGTGAGAAGGTTCTACCTCAGAACATCCAAGAGTCTCATCTGCCAGAGCATAGGTGGTTGGTGCCTCCAGCCAGTGACTCTTCCTGCACATCGCAATCACATTCAAATCATCTTGGCTCTTGTTTATCAAGGCTTAAATACTGAAAGCTGGTTTATACCAGCAGAGATGCTGCCAGTTATTAACAGGTTTCTTCTCCAGAAGCTATCTCTTTGTACCTCATCTTTACTGTGTCCGTTGGAGAGTACGAACGGCTGGGTTTGCTGATAGTCGAAAGCAGCAGCAGTAAGCTTAGGAAAGGAGCTGTATTTTACAGAAGAGCTTGATGAAAGCCACCATCATGTTCATTTCCTTTGAAACCCTTTAACTCTGCACCAGTTAAAGTGTGTCAGAAAGCCTTCGATTTCCAGTTGTTGCCATTTCTTCTAAGCTGTTTCTTTGTCTGCTGAATTCCCTTGGAATCAACAAGTAGTTGTGAGCTGTCAGCCACTCCAGGAAGGGAAGAAGTAAACAAGGACAAGGGTGGAGCCTTGGGAAGGTTGAAATGTTTCTCCTCAATACCATGACCTGGCTCCAAGTGTTTTTGCAAAGCTCATTTTGCTATAAATGGGTTGAGTATTGCTGGGAAAACAACTCGCAGCAGAAGTGTTCACAAGCAACTCGTCCCTGCTGCTGAAAGAGGCCCTTGTAAGCATCCCCTTCTGGAAACACCGGAGTTCACAGCACATGTTTTGCTTCTCCTTGGTAGTGTTATTAATAAACCCCAAAAAGTGAGGTGCTTACAGCTCCAGTGTGTTTGGCAAAGAGGTGAATGAACAGTGCATCCTATGCAGCGGGCGAATGAAGACCATTTTTGAAGGTGGAAGCCAAGGAAGAGGGATACCTTTCCCTCCATAGAACACACTGCTGGCCCAGCAGCACTCTGCAGAGATGATGATGCTTGAGGATGTTAGTCCTGTCTTGTAAAAGATATTTTGTCCTTCCCCAGTTTTTCCCCACTTTTCCAAAGCAAGGGATTTGTTGCCCTTTCATTGCTGTCTTCTTCTGAAGTGTTTGGTCATGCACAGCCTGAAGGAGAAAGCTGTGTGCTGCAGAATGCGAGTTTACAGCTCCCTTGTATTCTGCACACTGATGTGAGTTCTGCTTTCCTGATCCATAAAAACCATGGAGAACCATGTTTTAGGAAATGCAAGCAATTGAATGGAATTTCTCTGGCTGCAGCCCCCAGTATCAGCTTCAGGTTTGGCCACTCTCAGCATGGTTTATCACTTGGGTTTTTCAGTTGGTGTTCTTTATTTTCAGATCTTTTATGACCTGGTCAGACAGATAAATAGGAAAACACCAGTGGAAAAGAAGAAGCCTAAAAAGAAATCATGTCTGCTGCTCTAGACTCCCATCGTGCAGCAGCTCTGAGCCAGGTAAGAGCTGTCTTGAGTTCTACCTACAGCTCAGGCAATCAAACGAGGAGCTGATCCCAACAGAGAGAGGGCTCACTCCTCTCCCTTCCCTCTGCTGACAGTTGCAAGTTGAAAGGGTGGGACATGGATTTCAATGCACAGAAATAAAAAGCTGCCCACCCAAAAAATCCAGCCCAAAATGAAACCAAAAAACCATCCCAAGGTTGGACATGGCTATAAATAATCTTCCTGTGTATCTTGGCAGGGTACTCGGTGTGCTTACAGCTGCTGTTCTGTTGCACTCCTTAAAGAAAACAGCATTTCTGTAGCTGCAGGTCTGGGGAGAAATAACACCTAGGCCTACCCCATGAGCTGTTAGTGTGTTAGAGCTGAAGTTCATGCTGGACATGGCATTTCTGTAGCCTAGCTGTGATTGAATAGGGTAAGTGGAGCTATGCAGTTAACTTGGCTTCTAATGACTTGTGCTTTATTGATTGAGAAGTCTCTTACTCTGAGCTTTGAATGCCAGAAGATAATAGCGTAGGGTTGTAGGGAAACAATGGCTTTAGGGAAAGAAATGGAAGAGCAGATCTTAAGAGGCTTTTCCTGTTCTGTAAGTGATAGATCTGAATTTAGTGTTCAAGGCCAGGTTGGACACAGGGGCTTGGAACAACCTGCTGTAGTGGAAGGTGTCCCTGCCCATGGTAGGGGTTGGGACTGGATGAGCTTTAAGGTCCCTTCCAACCCAAACCAGTCTGGGATTCTTTGATCTGCTCTGGATGGTCAGAATATTTCAGGGTCTCCCTCATCCTTTGTAAATCTCTGCCCAGTTCATTGCCTGCTTGTTACAGGTGGAGCAGGGCCCGGGGAGGTCTCCAACTCATCAGTTGTTAAGAGCATCTCCTACATATAAAAGGTGAAAATCCTCTCCCACCAATTGTGCATCCTTTGCTGAATTCAAACTGCACTTGAAGGCTGTGCCCGATGGATGGGAAGGGCACTTTCATTATCCCAGCAGAAAGCCAGGGTGGGGGCTGTCTGTGCCAGCTCTGCTGCAGCTGTGATAAAACAAGAGCTTGGTTGTGAGAGTTAATCGTTTCCAAAGTCTTTTCTTGCTGTACTTGTGAGCTCAGAAGGTGGCAGGAGCACTGGGGGGAAGATAAGCTCTTCCTGCCGAAATGCTGCATGGTTTTACTAGCCTGGATAAAGGCTTCAGGCCATTATTTGAGCTCATTCATCTCATCCATCGGTTGAGAAACATCCCTCCTCCATCTATGTGTCCTATTAGTTTTTTGCTTTCTCTAGATTGCAGGAATGAAGAACTGTTGCCTACATGGAAAGTGCCAGCATTCCCGACTTCAGAACCTTATGGAAATGAATCACATATCTGAAGAAGCTTCTCCTGTTTTTTATATACCATGAGAAGAATTGAGATCTTAACCTGGTTTGCACACAGTCCCTTGGGAAAAGAAATTGCTCTGTGTATATCTCTTGGAAATTTAAGACAATAGTACTCCTCCTTTGCAATAGCAGTTAACAGAAGTGAGCATAAATCTCATTGACTCTAGTGTCTGATTATACAAAGGAGCATGGATGCATTTCAAATGGTAGATATTGCTTCTATAATTAAAACTTCATGTTGACCATTTTCTCATCATTTCTCCCCCTCAAGCACTAAAAATGCCCCACCATTATATTTTCTATCTGTAACTATAGATCTCTATTCCCTGAAATTTCCCTTTGCACTCGCTGCAGCAAATAACTTTTTGAGTCGTTGACTTCATTTTATATTTAAAAGTTTCTGGAATATCATTATTTTCATTCTGCCATTATATTCTAATTAAAAATGTTTGTGCATAATGCTTTGGAAAAATGGGTCTTTTATAGGAAAAAAAGAGAAAACCCTGGGATAACTGATTTCTATGGCTTTAAAAGCAAAAATATATAATATACTAAACCAACTCTAATATTGCTTCTTGTGTTTTACTGTCACAGATTAAATTACAGCTTTTATGAATGATTAAATTTTAGTACATTTTCATTTGGTTTCTGTGTTTTTGTTGCGGTTTCCAGGCTTTGGGGTTTATCCATGTGCTGTGAGTTCCTCTTCCCTTCTGGTAGATCCTTTGTCAGGACGAGTACCCGCGGTGTGTCTTTCTGCTGATGCGATGTCTTCATGCACCCTCCTTGTTGGATGCATTTCATCCCATCGCACACTCCAGAAGGCTGCTTTTAATGACTTTTGTGTCTTCTTTTGAATGGTTAAAGGTTGTATTCAGCTGCAAGTGTTCCCTCTGTACTTTTATATGGACAAACCTGGTTTAATCCTGTGTCAAGGTCTGGCTTTGATGGGCTTTGGGCTCACAGGATGCTGCCCTTTAGGGATGGAATCCCTGTGTTGACAGTGCCACCTGCCGGGCAGGAGCCCACAGTGAACCCTCGTGGCGATGCTCTCGTGGTCAGCATCTCCTCCCGAAGCTGTGGAGTTGAAGGTTGGTTCTGTCTAAGCACAGCTTCATAGAGCAGGTATTTGCTGTGTGGGTTTTAGGCCAAATGAACGCGCTTTTAGTTTCATTTTGGGTTTGTTTCTCGTCACTACCTGTTGGTTTCACAAAATTTAAAAGAGCAGGATCTGAAGGCACCCACAGGTGCTGAGCCTCCATCCTCCTGTCTATGTGCAAGTAAAAGAACTGCCTCTGGGACCTGTGGGGCCCAAATCCTGTCCTCGGTGTGATGCTGCTGGAATTCCTGCAGTGTTGGAGGACTTGCTCCTGCTTCGCTTCTGTGTAAGTGAGAGGAGAAATGTATCTTCACAGTGGAGAAAACTCAGGCTGGACTTTGTCCTGGTTGTTGGAATGGGGAATCTAAACGTAAGAGGTGGTGAGTGGTTGTTCCTGGATGCGTTGTGTAGCTTTTTACTGGAAGCCAGGGGCAGAAATGTCTATAAATGGGTTTTCTTAAAGCTGTTTGTTACTGATGCAGCTGAATTATAGAGATCCCACCCTCGAAGTGCAGCCCAAGCAAGATGGGATGGAAACACTTGAACGACAGTAATGAAAACATCTTCCTACTTACAAGCTACTAGGTCAAACATAGTTACTTAGCTGGTTGTCTTCAACCTTCGATGCACTCCCCTTTTCGGGAGGAGCAGAACCATGGTATTTACAGGTTATCTTTACCAAGTGTAAGACTACTGTAGTAATAAAGTGATTTTAATGTACATGCTGATTGCTAGAGGTCTCTTCTCTTTTCCAGCACCAGCTTTCATTCCTGGCACCATAGGCTTAGAAGGGGATTGATTTTTGCCCTTTGGAAGCTGGTTTCTGGGATGCCTGAGAGCACTCTGGTAGACAGATGCAGTTTCAGGTGGTAACGCAATGGTTGATTGCTGTGTTGGTGGCACTGTTGCGGGGCTCACCGTGTGTAGGTGATGTGTAAGTCACTTCTTGTTGCCCTAATTGGAGCGGTGTTGAGGTTTGGGGTTACTTTGCTCCTTGGTTTGTGTAAGTATGATGAGCACTGCACAGGTTTGAAGGTATTTGGAGGGGGGTTTGGAAGCATTTTCAGGCTTTGCAAGGAAACAGATCTGAGGTGCCACTGTTGAGTCATTGGTTTCACTATCCCTGCTCCTGGTCACGGTGCAGGAATGTCTGGAGTGAGATCAAGGGCTGCTGGTTGGTCACACCTCTTCTGGAGTCATGTTGTGCAGGGCGAGCTTTCAAGTTACAGAGTTCCAGCCTATTTCTGGTTGGAAAGGACCTTAAAGCTGGCTTCGCCACAGGTACAAAGGGAAACTTGCTGCCACAGTGAATAACCGATACCTGCGGAGCAGAGAAAGGTCCTGCTTGGAAAGCAGGGCTTTGGTGCTGATGGGTCTGGGGTTTGTGTAATGGATGCAGCTGCACTGGAGCAGCCTTGCCTACCCCGCTGTTGTGTGACAATCAGTGGGAGCCGCTGTCCCGTTTCCTTCCCCATCACCCACAGTCGAGGAACCAGGAACAGAAAAGAGCTGCAGACTGCAGCCCTTTTGCATGCAAAGAGCAGCCTTGGGCTGGGAATGGCTGGGACATGGGCCCAGCTCTCTCGCAGAGACTTTGTGTTGAGAAGAGACAAAGACCCAGCACCAGGGCCATTTGGATTCAGCACCTTTCCCCCTTCTCATGCAGCCTCCTTGCTCTAGGCTCGCTGTTTGAGGTTCCGGAGCTAGTTCAGATGCGAAATGAAGCCAGGCTTTCGGCCCAGGGGAAGCAGGGTGTAAAGATTTCCCATCCAGAGCCGGAGGGAAGTTCTGCTGGCACCTCTCCATGCTGGAGCTATGGTAACGCGGGTTGGGAGTGCTGGGGATGGATGTGGGAGCGCTGGGCTGCTGTGCCTGGTGGGAAACGTGTTATTCTGGTGATAAAAGGCTGTTAAACGTCTGCCTGCAATCCGGGTGTCTGCGCTGCCTGTGCTATGGAGCAGCAACCCCAGCAGCAGCGTTCCCTGGCACCATCTATCAAATTACAAGCAGTTTACAACCAGACATAAAAAGGATAGGAAGCAATTAGCCTTTTTCTGCTTAGCAGCAATCCCGCTCGAGGTGGTGACTGCGCTCGGAGCTTGGGAAAGATGGGAAGGAGCAGAGAAATCCTGCTTGTCCAGCATCACAAAGCACAGGGGTGCAGTGGCCGTGGTGTCCCCAATATGGGCAGTCTGTGGGGTAAAGAGTGAGGAGATGAGAGCTCACAGGGGACAGCGTTGTCTGTTGACAGCCGGGCAGGAGGCACAACGCACGGGTTGCATCTCTGGGAGCCCATGGCTCGCCCTGCAGTTGCATTTGAGGTCTGGTTGATGGAGAAGGTTTTTGTCCAGGAGATGGTGCCAGACCCGCACCGCAGCGCAGGGATGCGCGGCCACAACCAGCACCACCCCAGGGCTACTGCAGAGCCCGTGGCCACCCAGCCCCCTGCGGAGGGATGGGCAGGTGCGGGGTGAGCGCAACGACAGCCCCGTTCTGTGACATTCCTGATGCGTGACCCACGCAGGGATCCTGCTCGGCCGCTGTTTGCTCCCTTGGCAGCGCAGGGCAGGGCAGGGCAGGGCACCCGCCATGGGCTGGGTGTGAGGAGCAGCCGGGGACAGGCGCCCTCCTGACCGCAGCTCAGCGCATGGAGCGGCTCTGCACCCGCTCTGCCTTTGGATGGAGCCAGGCTGAGAACATGGGGGCTGCTCAGCCAGGAGAGGAGAAGCTGAGAGGAGACCTCAGAGCAGCTTTCAGTGTCTGAAGGGGGCTACAGGGATGCTGGAGAGGGGCTGGAGCGACAGGGCAAGGGGTGATGGGTTCAATGCACAACAGAATTAGTTCCATCCCCAGTGCCGGGTTTTGAGTTGCTCTGAGGTGCAGCACCGCTGCATGGAGCTGCCTTCAGCACTGAGCATTATTCTTTGCTATGGTTTGGGTGTTGAGCTCTATGGAGGCAGAGCGTTGACAGAAGGAGCAGAGCAGGGTCCCTAATTTTGGGGTGCATCACAGCAGCATCGCCCCGGGGCTCCTGTGGTCATTAATCCGGTGGTGATGGATGCTCTGTGGATGGGTTCACTGATGGTAACTGATAGCAGTGGTGTGACTGGGGTCAAACGGGGCAGGTTCTGTGTCAGGCTGTTCTCACCAGGCAAAAAGCCCAGTATTGCAAACCCCAAAGCACAATGTCATTCCAGTGAGCCATGGGAGCCTGTGACCTCCTCAGGTCCTATCCATGGCACACATGGGGCACAGAACGGAGTGTCTGGAATGCCCAGCCCTGTGGCATCGCTCCCTGCGACACCAGGGTCCCCTCCGATGCTCTGTGATGGGCTCGCTGGGACTCACCAGACGTGTTTTTCTCACCCAGTGTTCAAAAGAGCCACAGGCAGAGCTTTCCTGAGGCTGCAGGGGAACTGGTTCCCTGAATCCTGGCAGGGAACTGCTCTGATGTGAGGAGCGAGCTCCAGCCGAGCAGAGCCAGCCCCTTCCTCCCTGCTGTGGGGACCGGCTCCTTCCCTTCCACCTCTGAGGCCTGATCCAGCATCTTCCTCCTTGTGCCATGAGAAGCTCTGCCAAGGCGCCGCTGGGACAGGAGGGCAATTGCCTCCTTCGCAGCCACCCGGACCCCACCTTTCCCCTTAAAAGCCGTTTAATTGAGGGCTAAGAACAAGCAGAGAGAAAATACCCACCGGGCAGCTCGGAAAGCGCTGCAGATAATCATCAGGGTGCCCTACATAGAGCCTGGGCTTGGCTGCGACATCAGACGGGGCAGCAGAACCTGCCATTGTGTGAAGGGAACAGGAGAGGGAAGGAACAACTCGGTAATTACTCAGCCTGAGTTAATGGGTGGTAATTACCCCGAGTAGGCAGCGGCGGGAGGAAGCTGCGCCGGGCTGAGCCCTGCAGAGTCATGGGGAGAGCTGTGCCCCAGCAGCCCGGCTCGCAGGCAGGGTGTCAGCCCAGCTGCGAGGGGGTTAACTCGATGGGTTTGGTTGGGAAGGCTTCCCTTTTCCCTCCCTCCTTGGTTATCCGCAGCAACCAGAGGCCGGGTGGAAGCTCTGAGCTGAGCAAACTCCTGGGGGGACCCGGAGCACTTGGGCACATCCCAAGCCGGGCGCTGGCCCTGCTCTGTGCCTGAGCCCCCCCATTGCTGTCCCCATGGGGGATGACATCGACTGGCTGGACCTGCCGGGCAGGTGGACCTACGGCGTCTGCGGGGATGGACGCGTCTTCTTCATCAAGTACAGTCCTGGCTGTGGGATGGGGATTGAGGGGGGGCTGCAGGGGGTAGGGGGGCTTAGTCTGGGATGGGAACAAGGGGTACCCCTTGCTGCAAACCTTTGCACTTGGCTGCTTTCCTATCGCGCACCCATCTCTCTTCCACCCATCTTCTCCTTGGGTCACTGCTGCCCCAGCCTGGTGGATGCTAAAACCTGATCCCTTTGATTCCCTTTGTCTGGAAAAGTCACCCTTGGTGATGGGAATGGGCTCCCTGGGTGCTGACATCCCCGATCCTTGTCTTCCACAGCGACGAGACCAAGTCCACGAGCTGGGTGCACCCCAGCACAGGTTACTCCATCCAGAGCGGACACTTCTCTTGTGCTGGTAAGGGACAGCTCTTGGGTCTTGGTGGGTGCCCTTTGCCTTCCCCAGGCATCAGAACCTGGAGATGTGGCGTGAAAGCCCCCAGCAATGCAATGGAGAACCCAGAAAGCTGAGCCTTGAATGTGGGGAGGGTTGACAGGGGTTGAATGATGCACTCAGCCATGCCCCATCTCCCGGATATGGGGTATCCAGCTTGAGAGGGGGTCTGGAGGGGGGGCCTTTAAGAGTCTCCTTCAGCAGAGAGACTCTTTTGTGGTCTCAGACTGATGGAGAGGGGACCCAAACTGCTTTAAAAATGCAGTTTGAGCACGTACGAGCCCACCATGGCAGGATGGAGCATCCCCAAAGGGTCAGGAGCATCCCCAAAGGGTCAGGAGCATCTTGGAGTTCCCTGCCCGTATTCCCCTACCCTTTCCTGCAGCTGCTCCTGGTGAAGCAGGACCTTGGTGTGACAGTGGGAGGGCGATGACTTCATGGGGCGATGGAGGCTGACCTTGCTTCTGCCTTTGTCCTTCAGGGCTGCCCCGAGGCTGGGAGGTGGACACCACAGTGCACGGGGGCTTCTACTTCATCAAGTAAGTGAGAAAGGGTCTGGGGGAGAAGCTTCTGCCTCTTGCTCCCACCCTCGGCTGCTCCAAGCCCCTGTGTCCAACCTGGCCTTGAGCACTGCCAGGGATGGGGCAGCCACAGCTTCTCTGGCCCATCACCCTGTGCCAGCGCCTCAGCACCCTCACAGGGAACAGCTTCTGCCTCAGAGCTCAGCTCAGTCTCCCCTGGGCAGGTTCAAGCCATTGCCCTTGTTCTGTCCCTACAGGCCCTTGTCCCAAGCCCCTCTCCAGGTTCCCTGCAGCCCCTTTAGGCCCTGGAGCTGCTCTCAGGTCTCCCCTTCTCTTCTCCAGCTGCCCCAGCCCAGCTCTCTCAGCCTGGCTCCATGTGCTCTGAGGCCAGGCACACGTTACCTGTCCCTGCATGGACCATGGTGGTCCTTGTATGTGGTTAAGCAGAGACCAGGCCCAGCTTTGGGCTACATCCTGCACCCAGCTCCCTCCTCTGGCGCTGCGGGGACAGGCACAGGAGGCAGCTCTGGTGCCAAGTCACCGTTCCAGATGCAGATGTGTGTTCTGAGGGCAATGGGAGCTGCAGGGCGGTGTGGGGCAAGCCAGGCAGCCCCCACCCTGCATCAGCCTGCAGGGAACGGTCCCCTGGAGCCCAATGAGGGCTTTCTGCATGGCCCTGCAGTCCTGATGCTCTTGGGATGGAGCTCAGGGTCCCCAGGGCAGGTGGTGCAGAGCTGGCTGTGCTGAGCGTAACTCAGGGAGGCTCTGGCCCGAGGTGCTGCTCCAGGAGCACCGGTTCATCCCAGCAGGTTGTTCCCCATTGCCTCTCGTCCCATCCCTGCCTCCGGTGCAGGAGCTGGGACCCTGGCAGGGTGATGCTGGTGTCTAGACACAGAGCTGCAGGGCTGTGAGCCGGGTCCTGCAGGTGAGGGTGTTCCAGACGGGATCTTTGAGCCCGTTCCTATCTGCAGGTCCCTCTGTGTGCTCAGACAGCCGTAAACCCAGCGAGAGCAAAGATCCCAAGGGCTGCAGAAAGCACTGGGATTATCCAGTCTAATCTGTCAAGCAGAGCCAAGGTGTCCTTGGATCAGCCCCATGTCGACTCGTGCAGTCATAACCATCACCATGGTGGGGATCCTCCCCGGGCAGGTTGGAGCTGGTGTCTGCAGCACGTCTGGGATGCTTCTCCATGGCAGGGGATGTCCATGATTCCCTGCGCCCCATGGTGGCAGGGAATGCTGCTATGGAACAGATGTGGGCTGGAGATGGCAGGCTCCTATCATGGCCTGAGCTGATTGCTGTACCCCCAAGGTGGCATTGTGGCTGGTGCATGCCCTGCACCTTGCTGCACACATAGAAACAGACTGGTTTGGGTTGGAAAGGACCTTAAGGTCACCACGGGCAGGGATGCCTTACACTGAACAGGACCCAGCTTGGAGAAGGGAACCGCTGGTTCCATGTGATGCTGGTACTCACCTGGGCCAGCACAGGGGGTCTGAGAGCCACCCCATCAGGTCCCTGGTGCCTGTGGAGCAGGGGACATTGGCCTTGGAGAGGGGACAATGTGGAGCTTTAGAGATGCTGGAGTCCTTCTGCCAGGGAGGGATGATCCCACCCAGTGCTGGGGGAATCGAGGGGGAGATACAGGAGGCAGAGCATCCGGTGAAAGCCAACCCCCTCCCCAGCCCCTAATGCCGGGTGGTTAATGGGGGGATTATAGGATCAAGGGCAGCCACTGGGTTTTCCTTCCTGGAGAGCACACATCTCCAGGCTGCTGAAGAGTCCTCCCAGCCCTGCCTGGGCCATTACTGACCCTTGGCACAGCCCAGGGTGGCCCTCGAGCTCCAGAGAGCGAGCTGTGGTTGTTGGGTGTTTTGCTGCCTGTCCTCTGCCTGTTGTACCCTCCTTGGGGAGCAGATCCCATGCTGTCTGATTGGCTGCAGCAGGTCCCACAAGCCTGCCTGGGGCTCCCGGGCCTCAAGAGATGTAGGATGTGAAGGGAATTGTGGTCATGGTCATCCCTGATGCTGGGATGCAAAGGAAAGTATGGCTCTGGCTGTCCCCTGATGCTGGGATGGATGCAGAGGAAGCAGGGTCCCGGCTGTTCCCTGATGCTGGGATGGATGCAGGGGGAGCAAGGTCCTGGCTCTCCCCTGATGCTGGGATGGATGCAGGGGGAGCAGGTTCCCGGCTGTCCCCTGATGCTGGGATGGATGCAGAGGAAGCAGGGTCCCGGCTGTCCCCTGATGCTGGGATGGATGCAGGGAGAGCAGGGTCCCGGCTGTTCCCTGATGCTGGGATGGATGCAGGGAGAGCAGGGTCCCAGGTGTCCCCTGATGCTGGGATGGATGCAGGCTCTCAGCGGTGCCTGGGGGGGGGGGGGGGGGGGG
>NDXB01021968.1:3500-32443 GCA_002631895.1 Agapornis roseicollis | reverse complement strand
GGGGGGGGGGGGGGGGGGGTGGGGGGGGTGTTTGTGGGCTGGGGGATGTTTGCAGCATGGGCAGGGATGGGCAGAGCATCCCACTGGGCACGGGCACGGGCAAGGCCGGCTGCGCTCTCCCAGGGGTTAAACTCCTCTCCTGGAGCTCAATGGAAGGTGTGGCAGCGAGATAAGGCTGGCAGAGCCCCGAGTGGGGCCGAGGCACCCGGGGCGTACACACAGCGCCCGGCTGCTTCCAGTGCTGCCAGGGAAGAGGGGGGTGTGCGCTGGGACCCTGCCCACCCGGCTCAAAGCTGGGATGCTTGGTGGGATCCGTGGCTGGCAGGGGCTGTGCCTGTGCCCTGTGCTCCGGGCTGGCTCTTAAAGCCGGGGGGGGAGCTGCTGTCCCTGCCCTTGGCTGGGAATAACGCTGCAAGCTCCTGGAAGTGCTGCTTAAAGTTGCCTCTCCTCTCAGGGGAGA
Source organism: Agapornis roseicollis (assembly GCA_002631895.1). Taxonomy (NCBI): domain Eukaryota; kingdom Metazoa; phylum Chordata; class Aves; order Psittaciformes; family Psittacidae; genus Agapornis; species Agapornis roseicollis. The sequence goes on along the minus strand of NDXB01021968.1, from coordinate 31,983 downwards.
GACCCAGCTGCTCGCCCGCTTTGTGCTGTTTAAAGGGATGGTTTAAGAAAGGCTGTTTTAAAGCGATCCTCTGCTTACCCTGCTGTGCCTCCCTGGGCTTTCCTAAAGCCTGGAAAAGCCCCTTCCTCCCTAGACCCTCTCACTCAGACTGCTGGGATAATGGTACCAGTGTCCTGCCAGTGCTGGAGGATGCCCCAGCATCCCTGTCTGGCAGCAGTGTGTGGCTGTTGTAGATCTCTGGTCTGCAGAGTGGGCTCGCTGTGGTTTCCATCCCGTTGCTCCCAGGGATGCCAGGGGGAAGGGGTGATTTCCCTCCTGGCAAGGCAGGGGGATCATGGCTGAGCCTGATCCTGGCACCATCCTGCTTTTTCTTCCCCTCTCCCTCCAGTGACAGTGGGGAAAGCACCAGGCTCCGAGCTGGTCCCTGCTCCGAGTGACCTCTCCTTCACGTCCTTCAGGGCCATTCATTAACCCTGTGACAAGGAGGGACCTTCAGCAGCTGCTGGTGATGCCCAGCATGGCACAGAGCAGGGATGTCCCCTCTGCGGGCCTTATGTGGTGCCTGCTCCATCCTGCTGGGGCAGGGAGATGCATGGAGGTGGAAAACACACCAGGGCTAGTCAAGGGCATGGCTGGCTTCTTTCCACTCCTGGTTTCCTAAGGAGCTGAGGTTTGTGACCACGTTCCCTTGGCTGTTCCCTTGATTCCCTGTGTCCTCTGGCCTAGATTGAACTGGAGGATGTGGAGCATCCTCCCCTGACCCAAACCCACAGGAAAGCCAGAGCCACCGTGCTGCAGGCTCCTGGCGAAGGGATCTCCCACCTCTCCAGCACCCAACTGCTCTTCCCACATGTATTGCCCCATCTCTGCCTTCTGGAAACTCAGCACAAGCCTCCAGCTCTTCGCAGAGCCAAGCAAACCAGTTCCTGATGGAGGGCAGGCACTGTGCTTGCTCCCCTCAATGAGCATCCTTGGGGGCACGCTGCAGGCAGCTGCAAAGGGCTGTGCCACCACCCCAAAGCCGTCACCAAGGGACCTTACCAGGCTGGGACTGACCCTGTGGATGCAGTGCTGTGGATGCAGGCCAGAGGCAGCAGAAAATGGGCTGTGCTGCAGCCAGAGCCCAATGGCTGCATCTCCCCATCGGGATGATGGGGTGATACTTGTTTACGTGATGCTGGGGGAGAAGGGGGAACTGGCAACAGGCTCATTTGCAAATGGGATTTCTGGGAAGTGGAAGGCTGGCGTTCATTCAGCCTGGAACTGTCCTGGTTTCCAATTGGAAACATCCCACAGTGACTAAACTCCATTCAGGGGAAGGTCTCGTTCTGCTGAGCCGCCGCCTCGCTACTGAGCCCTGCTTTCCCCCCCAGCAAACTCCTTGCTTTCTCCTTGCAGCTGCCCCTCGGGGCTGTTGTTGGCTTCGTGCACTAATTGGAACGCAGTTGGGAAGCTGGGAACAACCAGTGATTCACTGGGAAGCTGTCCCCGGCTGCCCCGGCCCTGCCACACCAGGGTGTGGTGGGTTGGGGATAGCAATAACAGCGGGGTTGTCCCATCCAAGGGCAGCAAGGGCATCGCTGCACCCATCCTCGCACTGGTGCTTATGGCTGGGTTGAACCTTTAATGGTTGTTGGAGGAGGCAATGGTGTGATATGGGGAACATGAGCTGCTGGGGGGTACTGGATGTGCCCTTTGGGGGCTATGTGTCAGGGTGGTTGTGCTGGAGACCAGAGCTTCCAGGTCCCCTTGGGTTGTGTCCTCCCCATGTCTGGGGAGGTTCCCACTCTGTACATGGAGGCTCTGGGACTGTCAGAAAGACTTAGAAGCACCCATGGGTGCCCGGCTCAGCTCCTGCCCATAGCAGATCCCCACCACTGCCTCTTCTCAGGCACTTGGGAGCACTTTGGGGAGCACTTGGGTGCCTGATTGCACCCACACCGTGGTCATGGGCTGCTCCTGGGGCTGCAGACCAGAGGGTGGGAGAACCTTGGCCAGCCCCGTGCTCGGGAGCGAATCAGTGCAAGGCACTTGCACAACCGGGGTGCTCGCGCTGTTGCATCACAGCTCGGTTACAAGCTGTTCTGAGGCCTGCGGAGGTACAGGAACACATCTAAAAATGGGAGAGTTACCCCATATACCTCCATCACACCCGTGCCGACGTAAGGGACGTGTGGCACAGCCCAGGGAAGGCAACTGGGACGGGAGCTGGGGTGCTGGGGAGGATGATGGGCTGCCTGTGATGACAACCTGCTGCCTGGACCAGCTCCACCGCTGCACAGGAGGCAGAGCCAGGCTGCTCCTGCCCAGGGATAAATCCTCATGGGCACATCAGACCATGAGGGAGCCTTGGGGTGCAGGAGCCATGAGCGTGCTGCTGGCACCTTCCCAGCCTCGGCGCTCCGACAGGCGTGGGGCTCCGTGCCGGCACCGCGCGGCACAGCCGGCTATGCCAGGAATGTGCCGAATGAGTTGGGACTTGACTGCGGGAGGTCAGGGCGCTGAGCAGCCCAGGAGCTCACCATGAGCTGGGGCAGAGCCAGAGCTGCTGCAAGCCCCTAACCCAGAGCCCTGCTGGACCCCAGTGCAGGTGCTGCGGTGGCATTGGTGCTGTGTTGGTGTTGGCCATGTGCCGTGTCGTGCCCCCTGCACCCCGGGGTGCTGCTGTTACCACTTTTCATCCCTATGAGTGCATCTGTTTGTTAAAGCACCCAAATGAGAGTGAGAAATGGGTGATTTGGTTAAAAACAGTCAAAAGCCTCGATAGGGAGCAGCGCAGCAGCTGATGGAGCCCAGGCTGAGGCTCACCCCAATCCCTATCCCGGTGGGCTCAGTGGATGGGAATAGGAGCTCTCTGCAGAGCCCCAGGAGCAGGGGGAAGCTTAACAACAGCACCCAGCATCGCTGCTCCCTGCTCTGGGCCCTGTGCCCTCCACGTGCTCCCTACTCAGACTGTTTGCTTGTGGCTTCATGTCCTGCATGCATGTGGGGAATGGGAAATCCAGAAGCCGTGGCTGTATCCAAAGGGATCCATCACGGGCACGGGGAGCCGAGCCCTCCTGCCGGCAGCGGGTCTGATCAGCTGCCGTGCCTGCAGTTATCCACAGCTCATTCCCAGCTGTGGGATTCTTTAGCCATTTGATGGTCTCGCATCATGATTGAAACCATCCCACAGCAGCTCCCTGCTCCCGGCCGCGCGGGGTGGTGCCGTGCAGATGTTTGTCCGAGGTTATTTAGGAGCACTCGCAGCCCGGTCGCTCCCGGGGCCGCAGCTGGGGCTGGAGAAGGCAAAATTCCCTGCGGATCGGTGTCTGACTGTGCGGTGACAGCGCGGTGTCGTGGGCTGTGAGTACCTCCAGAGCCGGGGAGCCCATGGGAGCTGGGATGGGGATGGGGAATGAGCCCCTTCCATGTCCCTCTGCGTTTGCAGGGAGATGCAGGCTGGAATGGGATGTTCCTGGGGCACTGACGATGGTGACACCGACTGGGCTTGGGATCAGGGGGGACAGGGATTTGCTCCCACTGTGCCGGGGGCTGTGCAGAGGCAGAGCAGGGATCTGCTGGCTCCAGGCGACGGCACAGCCGGAGGTTAATCATTCAACCCCTCTGTGGGTTGGGTAACGCAGCAAGAGGCAGGGGGGTGACGGGGACATCTGTCCCTCCACATCCCAGACCTCAGCCATCGGAAATAGCCTCTGCTCCTGCTCCAACCCCCTCTCCATGGGGATGCGCACAGTCCCAGGGGTACCGCAGCGTGCAGGGGACCCTGGCAGCAGGGTGCTGGCAGCATCGAGTGCCAGCTGAGCAGCAGCCTCGGGAGCCAAGAGCCGCGGCTGGGTTGTAAACACGCCTGGGTAACGTTACAGCCATTGATATTCCTTGGAAAAGCTGTGTGAGGGAGAGCTCCGAGATCCCTGAGCTGAGGGATCCCAGCTCCAGCACTGAGGCAGGGATGGAGGTGCCTCCTGCCCCACTCCTCAGGGGGCAGAGGGCTGTGGGGCTCACTCCTTGGCATGGATGCTGCTACTACCCCGAGGATGGGAAGAGCAGGGTCCCCTGCAGCTCCCACCGGGCTGAGCTCTGGTGGCTTGGCTGGATGCAGAGGATGGATACAGCGCATGGGGTATCTCTCCTGGAGTCCATGCTGCCAAGGGAGCAGATCGGGGTGCATAGAGACCTGATGTGCTGCGGGAACGGGGTCTGTGCAGGGTGTGGATCCCCGCGGACACCCCTTGGCATCCCTGCAGTGTCTGATACAGGGGCTTTCGCCACAAGCAGGAGATGCTTCCCCGTGCTGGTCCAGCGCGGTGCCGAGGGGGTTAAAGCTGCCGGCAGCCGCCGTGGCTGTTAATGATTGATACCAGTGACGGTGTCCATAGGCTCGGAAGGAAACCGGCTGCGGCTGCGGGAGGGCCGCGGGCTTGGCCAGCGCCGTGGACCGAGGGGATGCGCGGGGGCACCGGTGAGTGGTTGCGTGCGGCGGCACCGGCCCGTGGCACACGTGGGCCATTGTCTACAGCCACCGGTGACCGAGAGCAGCCGGGTGCTGGGCACAGCCGCTGGATGCGGAGCACGGGGAAGGCGTCGGGATGCCGCTGGGATTATGGTGGGTGATGGGTTAAGCAGGTGCTGAGGATTTGTTCCAGTCGGATTTCGCCAGCGCCGCTGCCATAATCCCGGCTCCTGACCTGACCTGGTTGGGGCCGGGTTTGTTTTGATGCCAAGCTCCACTGATTGCTCGGGACAGGTATTTCTGCCCGCTGGAAGTGGTTTCTTAAAGAGCTTAGTGGAGGTTTAAAGCAGCCAGGTCTGGGGCCAGCTTGTGGCATGGAGGCTGCATGAGGGGATCCCCTTTAGTGGGGTATCACAGCTGCCCAGGAACCCCCATACCCCCAGACTGGGTTTCGGCAGCAGCACCAAGCCCAGCCACAGTTGGGCCAAGGGAAGGGGGAAGCTCTGCAGCCCCATAGTGATCCCAGATCAGTGGGAGGCTGTGGAGTGCAGGGGGAGAGGCTGAAGGATCACATCCTGATCTGATAAGTGCCCTTGATGTCTTGGGCCAGCTGATGTGGGTCTGTCCCACCCCACGGTGGCCTGGGGAGCCGGTGCACATGGAGTCTGAGCTCTGTCCCTAAGGGAAGGTGATGGAGTGACACAGTTAAAGCAGGGCCACGGTGCTGCCAGGGCTGTCACTGACTCTGCCATGGGGCCTGGGCCACCCCATCGCATGGCTCTGACGCTCCCCGGATGTCACCCCATGCATATGGGATGCTGCTGCGCCTGCCCCAGGCTCTCCACCAACGCGTTTTGGCCGGGGCCTGTGATGGAGCCCGGGTTGCCGGGGAGATAAAACACAAACTCCCGATGCTTTTTGTGCCTCTTCTCAACCCCAGCTGGAGCCGGGAATTCGCCTCCCACCTCCAGCCATGCCGGCTGCCAGCAGCCGCTTTGTTCTCTGGAAATCCCCGGACTTCCCCCTGCTCCCGGCCATCCCGCTCTGGCTGCATCTCCCATTCTCCCTCCCTATGGACCCCTTCTGGTTGGGATGTCCCTGCTTGGGACACGGCTCCTGGTTGTGTGACGGTGGTGACATTGCCCATGGGCTGTGGGTGCATGGGAGCCGCCATCCGCCCTTGCCAAGGACTTTGCCCGGCTGCTTCCTGGCTGGATCCAGCTCAGGGTTTTCTGCCTTCCCTCCTGGCAGGGATCCCATGGGACTCATAGGGTTGATGGAGAGCATTGATGGAAAGCGTTGATGGAGAGCGTGTGCTTGTAGGAGCAGGGGTAAAGCCTGGCCATGGTGCTCACTGCCTGCAGCAGGCAGGCACTGTGGTTTGGGGTGCAGGTGCTGCTTGGCTGTGCTGGGTGCTGGAGCCTGGGTTTGTTAGCACAGAGGGATACACCGGCTCCTGGCCCTATTCCTTACGGCCATGGTGCCAGAAATGCTTGCTCAGCTGGATGGCGGGGCCGGGATTAGGGCAGGGATGAGTCTGTGGACGAGAACCGGCTGCTGGTCCCTGAATGGGGATGGGCTGGTTTTAGAGTGCCCACTTGCTTCCCAAAGTGCTGCAGATCTGGCAAGCACTGGGATTCCCAGGGCTGCCATCAGCTCCACTGAGCCCATGGCAGTGCCCAGCCAGGCACAGGAGGTTCCTTGCTGCTCTTCATCCCGCATTTGCCTCCAGGGATGGAGATGAGGAGCCGGAGGAGCAGCCCTGCTGCTGGCACATGTCCCCCAGCTGCAGCGGCTCCGCCAGACCCGCTTGTGCTGCGCCGGCAGAATTGAGCCTTTATTCCTTAGTTTCTTCCCTTTTGCATCTCAAACACATCCTGCACCAGTCCCATGGGGCTGAGCTGAGCCCTCTGCACCCCCTGTGCTGCATGGGGCAGCCCCAGGAGTGCAGGGTTCTGATTTATGAGTGTATTATAATGCTTTTGTTCTGCACCGGGCTCCCATTGCAAGGACTCAGCATTTGCACTCACTCATCTGATGGTGAATGTTCCCCTTGCAGGGTGCCGGGTCCCTTCCCATGGGTGCTGAGCACTGCAGTTAAGTGAGAGAAAAGGGGTTTTCAAGGGCTCCGCTCGGAGGAAAGGGAGGAGAGGGAGAGGTGAAGAAAGGGATAGAAAAACAGAGGAAGGAGGCCAAGCACAGGGCGTGTTTGGCCGATGGCCACCAGAGCCCCTTGCTTGGGAGCTGCCTGGATGCTGGCCCTGAGAACAGGGGTAACACCTCCAGATGAGGGGTTTCACTGTTGCCTGGGGGGGGGTGGGGGTGGTGTTACAGGCACCGTTTGCTCCTGCCATGGTCCTGGGCTGGCAGAGCCCAACATCCCGGGGTTGGCTTCCCTGTATCCCCCTGTCTGGCTGCTCTGCTCTGGATTTAGGGCTTGGCTCAGGGCTGAGCTGCACCTCCCCTCCTCCTGCTCGCAGCCGCCAGATAACAGCCCCGACGCCCCGGGGATGGCCGCGGCGCAGGGATGGTTCCCATTAGCTCATGTCTGTTGCATGTGGGGCTCTGAGGGCTGCTTGGCTGCATCCATCTTACAGGATGGGATCTTGGCTGTCAGCTCGTGGAGAGGAACCCCCTGAGCTCAGTGGGCTTTTTCCAGCATCCCACTTTCCCCATGAGGATGTCATGAGGATGTCCAGCAGCAGCGCTACTGGCATCACTCACTGGTGCTTTGCCCCGCAGCATCCAGGGTGCACCAAGCTTTCCTAGGGCTGGGAAATAGCTCCCTGCTTGTCCCCATTTCACCTTCTTCCCAGCTGGGTGGTGTTAATGCTCTCACACCCCCAGCTGCAGGGAGAGCAGATATAAAGCAGCTCAACCTCCTGCACCCAGTTCAGCTCCTGCTCACACTGCAGGGTGATGTGGGTGCATTTATTCCTTTCTCTTGCTCTTTACCTTGGTGAAAAAGCAAGAGGAGGTTTAGAGGGGTTGTCTTTGATGTTTTCCCTGTGGAAAAGCACTGCTTTCTCCTCCACAGCCCTCCCGGGAGGTCCAGATGAGCCCTTTCATCCCTGAGCTGCTGCTCAGAGCCCTGCAGCGTGTGTGCTCCATGGGCCGTGGAGGATCCATGTCCCTGCCCTCCCTCTCATACTAATGAGTGTGAAATAGCCCAGCTGGTGCATGGAGAAAGGAGCCTGCTCCAGGCTTTATCTGAGCTGGGATAAAGGCTCCTGGTGCACCCCCCTGTGCCATTGGAGTGACTGTGCCATTAGGCGTGATGCAGAGGATGCTGCGGCTCCAGAACACCCAGGAGCAGCTTTTCCTGCTCCTGCCACAGCGTTCCCAAGGCTGCCATTCCCAAAAGGGGCCACAGCTCTTCGGTTGGCAGCTCCTCTTCCTCCGTGGCGGGTGAGCATCAGCTTTGTCACAGAGCAGAAGGCTGCCACGTGCCTGCGCCCGTTGGGGGACCTTGATCCCCATCTGCTTCACTGCAGAGGGTGGCGGTGGCTGAGTAAGGAGCGGGTGAGTTGCTGTTGCTGGGACATGGGGACAAGCCAGTGCTGGTGGGTTTGACGGGGTAAACTGAGGCTGGTGCTGCCTGGTGTCATGGTGGGGTCTTGTGTGGCTGGTGACCAACAGTGTACCTGCAACAAGAGCAGGAATGGCACCGCTCAGCTCCTGCATGTAGGGAGAGCAGCTCTGGCCCAGGGTGCCCTAAAGGGGTGGATTCAGCTGGTTTGGGAGCAGTGGTGCTGTTGGTTGGCACATCCCCCTTTAGGCACTGGAGCTGCTCTAAGGTGTCCCTGGAGCCTTCTTTTTCTCCAGGCTGAACAAGCCCAGCTCCCTCAGCCTGGCTCCATAAGAGAGACCTTAGAGCAGCTCCCAGTGCCTAAAGGGGCTGCAGGAAACCTTTGGACAAGGGCCTGTAGGGACAGAACAAGGGGAATGGCTTGAACCTGCCCCAGGGGAGACTGAGCTGAGCTCTGAGGCAGAAGTTGTTCCCTGGGAGGGTGCTGAGGCACTGGCACAGGGTGATGGCCCAGAGAAGCTGTGGCTGCCCCATCCCTGGCAGTGCTCAAGGCCAGGTTGGACACAGGGGCTTTAAGGTCCCTTCAGCACAAACCAGGCTGTGAGTCTGTGATCCTCTGCCCATGCTGGGGTTGTGATTCCCAACCCTGGCTGCTTTTCACCACCCTCCTGCCAGGGACCCCTTGTGCCAGCCGAGGAGCAGGGTGAGCATCCCTGAGCTGGACACTGGTGCTGGCCCAGCTGACAGACAGGGCTGGTTTCCATGATGCAGTGGCTGGGAGAGGCCGGGCAGCACCACGGGTGAGCCATGTCCCAAGGTGGTCCGGGGGTGCTGGTGGAGCAGGGATGTGCTGTGATGGAGCCCAGCTGGCTCTGCGTGCTCCGCTTCCTTCTTTGGAGGTTTCTTTGAATTGTCAGCGCTGCCTTTCCCCCTCCTTCCCTCCCTCCCTCCTTCCCTCGGCATTATCCTCACAGCCCTGATGTATTTGCATTCGCTTTCCCTAGTGCCGTGCCCATTCGGAGGGTGGGTCCCCCCCATCCTGCTCCTCCCCACTCTCATCCTGCCGGGGTGTGAAGGGCTCCCCGGGCTTTCGGGGGTGCTGAAGGGGTTGTTGGTGAATGCCCTGTGTGGTGCCACCCCCCTGCTTGTTCGGTGCTTGCTCCCATCCCGTTTCCCGGGATTTTCTCTTGGCGTGACCTGTGGAAGAGGCAGCAACGCGGGAGGGGAGGGGGGGGATGAGGATGGTTTGGGGACAGCAGCAGGGGGAAGGGATGCAGGCGGTGAATCCAGGGCAGCGACAGAGCTCATCTCAGCGCGGCTGCCTCATCGCTCTGACATCCCCCCTCCGTGCCCTGCTGCCCTACGGGGTGGGGGGCCCGGCAGCCCCCCAGTCCTGCCCCATCCATCCCTCCCTCCTTCCCTCCCTCCATCACCGGCTGCTGCTCCCTGGCTCCACACCTGAGCTGGGGGGGGGGGGCGGCGAGCGCCGCGCTGCCCTTCGCTTCTCCTCTGCGCGGGGACGCGAGCGGGAGCTGCTTGTCCCCATCGCTGCCGCACACTGGGGGCTCGCCAGCCCCGGCCGCACCGGAGCTCCCAGCACCGATACCACCGGCGCAGGGCTCGAGGGGGGGGGTGGGGGGGGCCACCGGGACAACCGGGAGAGGACAGTGAGAGCCCTCGCTCGCTGACAGCATCCCCGTGCGGGGCTGGTGTCCCCATGGCATGAGCCATCCCCTCGGAGCTTGCTGGTGGCACAGAGCGTGCCCACCGCGGCCATGCCTGGAGCCGGGAGCCGGCGCTGAGCTGGGAGGGCCCTTGGCATCATGCTGAAGTTCCGGGCAGACCGGAGGGTGAGGTAGGAGCACGGGGGGTGCTGTGGGCAGGCGGTGCTGGGGGACCCTCAGCCCCGGGCAGTGGCTGCTGCATTGCAGTGCTTGGGAGGTGATGGGAGCTCGGGAGTTTCTGGAGCGGGGTCAGCCCGAGGAGATGTGGTAAGGATGCTTCCCGGCTTGTTCCGGGGCTCTTGCCATATCTGGGGTGGGGGGTATGGAGCAGGGTGGGTGTCCAGGGAAAGAGTGGGATTGGAAACCTGCTGCGGTGCAGGGTGATGGAGGGGATGTCCCTGGCTGGGGGGTCAGGCACGCTGGAGGCTCCTGGCACCCCTCACTTTCCAGGGCTGGTGTGGTCTGGGTGCTGCTTGCTTGGCATTTGCATGGTCCCTGTGTATAAGCACCGTGGGGCGCTGGGTCCTGCCCCGTACGGCTGTGGTGCATCCATCCAAAGTCACTTGCTAGGGGTAAACGGCTCCAGCCCTGATGGCAGAACCCCCTTTTCTGCTGTGGAGGCATGGATTGGGCAGGCTGTTCCCATGGATAACTCGTGTCCGTCATGGCACTGACTGGTGCTTGGGGGGGAGGATTTTGGGGTGCAAGCGCTGCCCCTCTTTTCAGGGTGCTCACACATTGCCCAGGTTCTTACAGTGGCCCCGAGTGATGGGGAGGAGAGCAGCACCATGTCAGGGTGCAGGATGCGACCTGCAAGGGGGAGCAGCTCCCAGCAGGGCTCTTTTGGGTACAAAGTAGTTAATGACTCCAGAGCCTGGCTGGAGCCCAGGTCGGGGTGCAGCGTGTGTGGATGGGATGGCCTTGGCAGCTGCATTTCCTTGCTCCAACTTCCCTTGTGGTGCTGACAGGGAGCGGATCAGCAGCGTGCCGGGCCGATGGCGTGTTGGCTTCATGGGTGGTCAGGGGCACCCGTGTCCTGGCATCCTTTGGAATGTCACGGGGTGCAATGCAAACATCCCTGGATGGAGCCCTGAACCCTTTGCTCCTGACACAGCTCCAGCAGCGAGGCCTCGGGAGGGTTTCTCAACCTGGTGCCGGGGTGCCTGGCAATACCGGCTCTGCGGGATGGGGCAGGGACATGGCAAACGCTGCCAGCAGGGCCTGGAGCCGTGTCTTGCTCCTCCCTGTGAGCCTGGAACCACTGGGGAGCCCAGCACCACCGGATACAGCCACCTTTGGGTGCACCCCAAGTCACCAAAGCAGCACAGGGGCAGAGCTGGGGCTGATCCAGCTCGAGATGGTGGGTCCTGGGCTGATGTGTGGGGTCTGTGGCACACGGTCTCGAGGGGTTTGGCAAATAGCTCTAAAAGCAGAGAGCCAAAGGGGAGGATGTGATGATGGGGATGTTGGTGCAGGTACAGCCCAGGATGGACCATTGCTGCTGCTGCAGTGCCTTCTGAGTGGGGTTTGTGGTGATGTTTATGGTGTGCACCAGAAGTATCGAGGGCTTTGCCACCAGAGACCTTGTTTTGGCCCTCTGGGAGATGCTGGTGGGGTGCACGAAGCAGATCTAAAGTGTGGGGTTAGTGGGGGCATGGGGGAGTGATGCTCGGAGCAGGGTGCAGGGAGCCAGCCCTGGTGCTGCTGTGAAGCATTGCTCTCAGCACAGCCAACGTGGTGCTGAAGGCAAAACGGGGCACACAGGAGCAATAACCACGGCCCCCCCACTGTCTCCACAGCCACAATGAAAGGCGGAACACGTTCCTGCACCCAGTGACGGGACAGGTCCCCCAGGACACCTCAAGGCTTAACCCGCAAAAGTAGGTTGGCTCCAGCTCCTCTGGGCTTAGGGCCTGCAAGTGGGGAGTGATGGGGAACCGAGGTGGGCTCTGCTGACTCAGCTCTCCTGTGCCGCAGCCCCACCTCGGACATGTCCAGCAAAGCGGGGAGCAAGCGAGCGGCGCCCGTCACCAGCGAGCCCCAGAACCACACCATGGTGGCCGAGGGGCCCCCGGAGCGCCCCGGAGGCCGGGTGGGTGCCCGAGGCCGTGCAGCACGTCATGGAGCGATGGAGACAGGGAGCAGGGCCCCCCCCCAAGGACTGAGCAGCTCCTCTGCCCCTCTGCAGGCATCGCGCTCCTCCCGCAAGGGCATCGCCTTCGGGAAGCGCTCCAATTCCATGAAGAGGAACCCCAATGCTGCTGTCACCAAAAGCGGGTGGCTCTACAAGCAGGTACCTGAGCCCCGACCCTGCTGGGGGCCCCCCCCCCCCAAAGCCGTGCTGCCCCTTTCCTGGGCCCCCACACTCACTGCCCCTCTCTCGCAGGCCAGCTCGGGTGTGAAGCAGTGGAACAAGCGCTGGTTCGTGCTGGTGGATCGCTGCCTTTTCTACTACAAAGGTAGGGCAATGCAGAGCCGGATGCCTCAGCGCAAACCTGGGCTGTTGCAATCTTCCAGTGCCTAAAGGGGCTGCAGGAAACCAGGAGAGGGGCTTGGGACAAGGGCCTGTAGGGGCAGGCCAAGGGCAATGGCTTGAACCTGCCCCAACAGGGGAGCCTGAGCTGAGCTCTGAGGCAGAAGCTGTTCCCTGGGAGGGTGCTGAGGCGCTGGCCCAGGGTGATGGGCCAGAGAAGCTGTGGCTGCCCCATCCCTGGCAGTGCTCAAGGCCAGGTTGGACACAGGGGCTTGGAGCAAGCTGCTCCAGTGGAAGGGGTCCCTGCCCGTGGCAGGGGTTGGAGCTGGGGGAGCTTTAAGGTCCCTTCCAGCCCACACCGTTCCTTGACTCTGTTACCAGCCCCAGAGCAGGATTTACCAGTGTGGGCAAAGGGGTCTGGAGGGCTCAGCCCAGCGGGGAGCAGTGCCCATGCCCAGCACCCCTCTGTGCTGGCATTTGCCACCCTGGGGACCAGAGGGGTTAAAGCAGGCGCCTTCCCTGGCTCCCTCTCAGCTCAGCCCTGGCAGCGAAGTGAAGAGGAGGGCGAGCATGAATAATTGAGCAGCCTGTTGTGCGAGAGCCACGGGAGCAACAGGCAGGCAGCGCCTTCCCACAGGTTCTCCCTGCCTGTGTGAAGCAGCGACGGGTCCGTGCCCTCGCAGCAGCTTGTGGGGCTCTGCCATGGGGTGGACGGGGCCCCCATCCCCTCCGTGTGTGTAACCCCTGCCTTTGCCCACCAGACGAGAAGGAGGAGAGCATCCTGGGCAGCATCCCGCTCCTCAGCTTCCGCGTGGCAGCCGTGCAGCCCTCGGATAACATCAGCAGGAAGCACACGTTCAAGGTCAGCGCTGGGTTGTGCTGGGGCTTGCAGGGGATGGGGGTGATGCTCACAGGGTCCCCATTGCTCCTTTTCTTGCTTGGTGGTGGGGCATGGGGCAAGCGGGGGAGAGGGTGACTGCAGTAACCCCAGCGGTACCCTGGGTGCTGTGTGGATGTGCTGGGGAAACTGAGGCATGTGTGGGGCAAGGGCATCACGTCCTGGGCCTGAGCTGTACCTGGACACTGGGTGCTCACCAGTGATGCTCTCACCTCTCTTCCTGCCCCACTTCCCCTTTCACATCCTGCTGCCAGCCGGCCTGGCACCACTCCGGAGCCAGACACAGGGAGGTGGCCCCAGCTCTTTCAGCCTGCTTTGAGTGGCATGAGAAGGAAAAGGGAAGTTTAATTGCAAACGAATAGCCCCTAATGAGTCTCTCCCCATCTTCCTGTGCTGTTGTGGGTGTTGGAGAGGAAGCAGAGAGCAGCTGCTGCAGCACCCATGCCTCAGAGCAGGGTCTGAGCTCCCCTGGCTCCTGTGCACCTTCAGTATCACTGTGCCCCTTCCCCAGCACAACTGGTGCCAATGGTCATGGGTGATGCTGGCACTCACTTGTTGATGGATCAGTGCATGGGCTGGCTTGTGCTCATGTACAGTAGTGCAAAAACCTTCCTGCCCACATACAGGGGTGCAGAGAGAGGGCCCTGGAGGTGCCAAAATGTGTCTCCTTGCCTTAAAGGCAGCTTGGATGGGGCTGGGAGCAGCCAGGTCTAGTGGAAGATGTCCCTGGTTGGGACTGGATGAACTTTAAGGTCCTTTCCAATCCAAATCATTCTCTGATCCTATGACATTGGTGGGGAAAGAGCCTTGAGGAGCTGCTGCCCACGAGGCATGTTCCTGCCTCTCCACCTGCACATGAGGGGTTTGGGATGGTCGTGCCCAGAGGAGGGTCCCAGTGGCCGGGGGAGGTCGGTGCCGCAGCACCCACCATGCTGCAGCTTGACCCCGTGTCTGTGTTTCCTCCTCCTCCTCCTTCTCCTCTCCCCGTGGGTGAGGATCCCCGGACAGGAGGTCCCTCTTCGTGCCCATCCGCCACGCCAGCACCCAGCCATCACCTAGGTAGTACCTTGTTGTGTTTCTGATGCACACGGAGGGTGAGGGTCCGCAGGCTGCTGCATGCTCCGCTTGCACTAATCCGGGGGGAGAATTGCTTTGGATTGGGGCTCTGCTCTGGCTGCAAAGGAGGCTGCATGCTCTGGGGCAGGTGGAACCCAAGGGATGTGTTTAATCACACCCCCAGTTTTGAGTTTTCTTGTATTCTTCTAAGGGATTGAGCTCCTGAAAGGTGCTCAGGGGCAGAACCTCCTGCTGACTCCTCTTCCTTCCTCCCTTCCCTTTCCAATAGGGGAAAGGTGGAAGGTTTGATCAGGTCTTAAATAGTCAGACCTGCCTTCCAGCACCTTCCGGGTGCAGGTAGGCACTGACATCTTGGACTGAAAGCAAACCTTTTTCCCCCAAAAACTGTTGTCTGGGGGCCAAGAATCCACCTTCCCCCTAACCCTGCATGTCTGATAATGCTCTTACTGGGACATAGACCCTTCACCCACCCTGAGGGAACCTGCTCAGTACTGGGGAGCAGCAACCTCTTGGCTATTCCCAAGGGATCCCCCGTGAGGAGATAAGGGCTGGTGCTGGCTCTTCCTCCCATTTGATGCCACCGAGGATGCACATGGCTTGGGCAGGGGGGTAGGACCATGGCTTCTCCTGCAGAGCAGGACAATGCAGGGGTGGAAACGGGGCTCTCACCCTCCTGTCTGTGTCTCTCCCCACTTCTCTGCCTCCCTGCAGGTGACGGTGTGCTGGGTGGAGGAGATACCGGCGAGTAATGGGCAGTCCCTGTCTCCCCAGGCCGAGCACGCTGGCATCCGGACCTACTTCTTCAGCGCTGAGAACACGGAGGAGCAGGAATCCTGGATCCAAGCCATGGGCGAAGCTGCCCGGGTGCAGATCCCCCCGACACAGAGGTCAGCACCCACTGTCACCCCATTGTCCCTGTCCCCTGGCACCCCAGTGATGGAGCACCGTGACTGAAGAGCTTGAGGGTCCCTTTGGAGAATGGAGCTGGGGGAGCATTGCCCCCCCCCCACCCCCCAGAGTTGAAGGAGGGACAGGATGCCACCGTGTGGGCATTGCAAAGGGGAGGTAACGCTCTCTCCTGTCTTGGCACCCGCAGACACGAGAAGCCAGACTCTGAGAACATCCCCCCCAGCAAACACCACCACCACCACAACACCTCCCACCGCGAGCACCCCAAAGCAGACCCTGACACCAAGACCCGGGGCGAAGGCGATGGCCGTGGCTCGGAGAAGATGGAGAGGAAGCCGGAAAGGATGGAGAGCAAGAAGGAGCCTTTGGCCAAAGCCAACGGCATCGCGGGGCCGGAGATGCCCTCGGAACCGGGCAGCCCTTACCCCGAAGGGCCGCGGGTGCCGGCGGAGCGGCCGCCACAGCCCAATGGCTGGTTGTACCCATCCCCCAGCCGCCCCGGCAGCACCGCCTTGCCCCCCGGCGATGGGGACAGCGCAGCCCCGCGCCGCAGCATCGCTCCCCGCACCAACCATGAGAAGCTGGCGCAGCGCAAGAGCTCCATGACGCAGCTGCAGCAATGGGTGAACTCGCGCCGTGGGGCTGTGCCCCCCGAGGAGCTGAGGAGGTGAGGGCAGAGCTGGGGGGGGGGGTCCTGGTCCTTTTGTCCCTGGGGATGCTCTGAGGATGGGTTTCCCTTTCCCATCTGCTTTCTGAGCTCTCCTTGGGTCAGAAAATCTCCTTTCTGGGCTGGCCCCATGGACAGGTTTGAGCTTGGGGGGCTCAAATAAAGAAGATTTTGGAGGGGATGTCATTGTGGGGTTTCTGGGAGCAGGGATGCCACAGAGTCTCTGTGGAGGGATGCCAGGAGGAGAGGGCCACCATAGGGTCCCTTGGAGGAGGGATGCTGCCACAGGGTCCATGGGAAGAGGTATGATAGGAGGGATGCCACCAGAGGGTCCCTGGGAAGAGGGTTGCTACCAAAGGGTTCCTGGGAGGAGGGATGCCAGCCAGCCAGCTCTACAAGTGCTGGCATGACAGCTGCCTGCTCTAAGGCTCTACTTGCCCACTGGGACCCTCATCTTCAGAGCGAGGAGCCTGCCACCAGCCTGTCTCTCACCTCTCTCTTCCCTCCTCCAGCCCCACCAGGTTTTACCCCGTGTCTCGCCGGGTACCTGACTACTATTCCCCCTACTCACCCCAGTACCCTGAGGACTACCAGTACTATCCCCCCGGCGTGCGCCCCGACAGCATCTGCTCCATGCCAGCCTATGAGCGAGTGAGCCCGCCCTGGGCGCTGGAGGACAAGCGCCATTCCTTCCGCAACGGGGGCACCTACCAGCTCCGGGACTGGAAGGAGCATCCCGGCTTTGGCCGCCAGGATATCCCGCTCTGGCTGCCCGGGCCTGGGAGGCAGCCGACCTACCTGGATGAAGTGGATGCAGCCTCGGGCTCGCTACGGCGCATGTCCCTGCAGCCCCGGTCCCACTCCGTGCCCCGCTCGCCCAGCCAGGGCTCCTATGCTCGGGCACGGGTTTACTCCCCGGTGCGTTCACCCAGTGCCCGCTTTGAGCGGCTGCCGCCCCGGGGAGAGGAGATTTACGCTGACCCCACCACCTTCATGATGAGGAGATCCATCAGTTCTCCAAAGGTAAATGCCCGTCGGTGCTTGGGATGCATGGGGTTGGAGGGGGATCCTTGCTGGGGATGTGAGGGCAGGGATGCTGCAGTACCGCTTGTCCTCTCTGCATGCAGAACAGGGGAAATGGGAAGTTTAGGTTGGATCTAAGGAAGAAGTTCTTTACTGTGAGGGCGCTGAGGCTGCCCAAGGAAGTTGTGAATGCTCCGTCCCTGGCAGTGTTCAAGGCCAGGTTGGACAGTCTTGGGTGCCATGGGTAGAGATAAGTCCACAGCATGCANGCCCAAGGAAGTTGTGAATGCTCCGTCCCTGGCAGTGTTCAAGGCCAGGTTGGACAGTCTTGGGTGCCATGGGTTAGTGTGAGGTGTCCCTGCCCATGGCAGAGGGGTTGGAACTGGATGATCTTAAGGTCCTTTCCAACCTAAACCATTCCATGATTCTATGCACTGCCTTTCTCCAAATGCCACCAAGTCATAGAATCATAGAATGGTTTGGGATGGAAAGGACCTTATGATCATCCAGTTCCAACCCCTCTGCCATGGGTAGAGATAAGTCCACAGCATGCAGCATGGCTTTAGGTGTCCCCTTGGCATCCTGCATCCAGGCTGTGGTTGTTCCCTCCTGGCTGCTCCTGTGAGCGTGATGGGATGCCCAAGGCCACCACGAGTGATGCACTCCCAAGGAGGGAGCTCTGGTGTCCCTGTCTCGCTGCTCTGTGCCCCAAAGCCAGGCCTGATCCTGCTGCAGGGCTGGGGTCTGCCTTTGCCTTTGCTTTGTGGCCCCTCAGACACCTCTCTCATGTCTCTGGTTTGGGGGGGGGGGTCTCCTCTCTCCTCAGTATGACTATCTGGGGGACAGACGTCCCATC
Organism: Agapornis roseicollis; assembly: GCA_002631895.1. Lineage (NCBI taxonomy): Eukaryota > Metazoa > Chordata > Aves > Psittaciformes > Psittacidae > Agapornis > Agapornis roseicollis. The sequence goes on along the minus strand of NDXB01021968.1, from coordinate 14,374 downwards.
CCTGCAGGAATGTACCCCTACCACTACCCAGCATCACCCACCATCCACGACAAGATGGTATGTACAGTGCTGGGGCTGAGGAGCTGGGACCAGGGGGCTCAGGGTCCCTTGGGGATGTGGGGCTGGCCTGGGGGGGTCCTGACTTGGGTGGCTGAGGAGGAACTGCTCTGCTTCAGGTTGTTGGGGGAGGGGGGTTGCAGGTGGGGACCACAGGTCCTTCTGCTGTTGTCTCTGCTCCCTCCCTGCCATATGCAAAGGAAATCCTTATGGAAAAGCCCCAGTTCCTACCCTGCATCCCTCATGTCATGGGGGATTCCCGTATCCCCTGCACTGCTGGGCCAGGGTGGTCCCTGGCTGATGCTGGCGCACATCCTGCACCTCTCCCCCTCTTCATTCCTCAATTCTGGATACAGCTGCTGCTTTGCATTGTGTTTTCCCATTGGAGCTGGTGGGGTGAGACCAGGATGTTCCCCCCCCCCTCCCAGAGCACAGTCCCAAAGCCATGAGGCAGGACAGGTTGTTGGAGGAGGGAAAAGCACGACTTAACCATAAGCCACCCATGCTGCCATCCATCCTCACTGGCCGGAGACACAGGGAAAGGGCCATGCGGGAGGAGAGCAGGTCTCGTGCAGGGCCCATCCACAGGGACACCTCTCACTTCCCTGGCCAAGAGGTCTCTGCATCCCTGTAGCCTTCACCTAACCGCTTTGCTTCTTCTTTTATATGTTTTGTGTGTTGTTTCTTGCCGCGTGCCTGCTGGCTCCTGGTAGGATGAACTTTTAGACCTTCAGTTGCAAAGAAACCTAGAGTATTTGGACCAGCAGGTAGGCAGAGCTGGCTGCGAGCCTCACGCTGCTTACGTCCCTGTGTGCCCTGTCCCCAGCGGCATCCCCCTCCCTCCCAGCGCAGCATCTCTTCCCCTAACATCCATCCTCACCCTTCTTGGCATTAAAGCAGCGCAAGTTGTCTTTGGTTTGCTTCTTCCATCCCTCCCGTCTGTAGGGTTTGCTTATGGCTTGGTGGAAAGCCCCCTTGATGGTGTCTCCTGTGTGGGGTGCTGGAGCCCATGAAGGGTTTGGGGGGAGCTGGGGCAGGTTCTGACATGGATTTGGGGAGTACAGGGGGAGGCAGCTGGCTCTGAAGCCCTCCCTGCACCATGCAGGTCTTGGGGTGGTGCAGGACACCAGTGCGTGGTGCTGGATGCTGTGTTCTGGGGACATGCTGGCCTTGGTCCCCAAGGCCAGGCTGGATGGGGCTTGGAGCAAGCTGTTCTAATGGAAGGTGTCCCTGCCCGTGGCAGGGGTTGGAGGAGATTTAATGTCCCTTCCAGCCCAAACTGTTCCATGGTTCTGTGATTCCTCCTCAAAGGTGAGAGGTTTGATGCAGTCTGGGGGAGAGACACTCACTGGGACTGATACCAGAGCAGCAGCTCTCTGGTTTGTGCATGCCAGGGGGTGTTTGGATGAAAGCTGTGAACTGACTTCATCCTAGGGAGCAGGGATGGGAGCAAATCCAGCTGGGGACTGCTGGGGTGGGAGCTGCAGGCACCGGATAAAGTCGAAAGCTGCGAATAGGAACCATCAGCAGTGCTGCCTGCAAAAGCCAGGCTGGCACTAAGGGAGCTGCTCCAGAGACAATCCCATTAGTCTGCAAATCCCCATCGGTGTGGTAATCACTGGGATCTGTGTCTGCTGTGGAGCAGAGCCAGGGACAGGCAGGAGCACTCGCTGCAGTGAAAGCACTCTGGTTGTGTCGCAGCAGCAGGGCTGGCTCTCCAAGGCTCTTTAAACCACTCCTGATAAAGGCTTTGCATCTCCTCCTCCTCTCCCGCTGACCTCTGGGGACACTGATTTGGAGTGACACTGTCAAGTAGCTCCTTTCAAACAGCTCACTTGCTTTGGTTTCTCTCTCCTTGCTTGTCAAGTCATGGGGATGCTGCTCAGCAGCACCCACCTTGCTGACCAGTTGAGGGTTTGGTCCCTGAGCTTAAACACCCATCACCAGGACCTCGAGGGTCCTGCCCATAGGGTGCGAGGGGCTTCAATCACTGCAGGCAAAGGCAGTGATGCAGCTCCATTGTGCAGCACCGAGGGATGCTGCAGCCACAGCTCATCCGTGCTTCAAGTGGGATCATCACAGCCCTAAGCACAGGGCACGGAGTTGTTTGTCAGTGCAGGAGCAGGGCCCGTCCGTCTGTCTGTGTGTTGGGACCACGCTGCACTGCAGGTCTGGTGTCTCTGTGCAAGCTTGTGTCTGTGTGTGCAGTTTGCTGCTGCCAGCTTGGAGCTGGCGCGGCTTTATCTGTGTTTTCCCTTCAACAACGCTATCAGGGCGTGCAACCAAGCCCAGGCTGTTCTGCAGTGCCCACAACGGAGCAGCAGCAACCCTGGGGCAGCCACCATCATGTGGTTGAGGCTCTGGGGCATCTCTTGGAGGTGGCATCTTGCCCTGAGGACTCCCAAACCGAGCCTCCTCGCTGCTCCGACAGCACGGGGCGCATCTCTGCTGACCTCTGATCTTTCCTTCCCTGTCTGCCGCAGATGAGCGAGAGCGAAACCCTCATCAGTATGGTGAACAGGATGGTGGAGACCTCCTCCCCTAGGGCTCAGCTCTACATGCAAGTAAGCCTCCGGCCACTGGGCCGTGCATGGCAGCCACACGGCCACGCTCCATCCCCGAGGTCACCTCCTGCCATTCCCGCTCATGCAGGCTCCAGCATCCATGCGGCTGCCGTACATCACGCGCTTGGGGTACCTGCTGGTCCATCACAGGCTTTGCTAATCCATCCATGAGCCATTAAAAGTCGGTAAATCCTTGTGCTAAGAGCACAAGGTGGGGATGCAGCGGTCCTGAGCTCTCATCCTCGTTTGGACTTGGGTGCTGCGCTCGCCCTCAGTTTGTTGTCGCGTGTGGGTAGGGCAGGAAGATGTGGGATGACTTAAAGACAGGAATCCAAAGCTCTTAAACCAAAGCTGTAACTCCTGTAGCAGGGAGAGGAAACAACCTTTTACCTGCTGAGGCTCTGGCTCATTGTGTTCCCCAGCTGGGTGAGGGCTGCAGGGATCTCCCTGCTCATGTTGGGCTGCAGCTCCAAGCACAGGAAGGTTGGGACACTTGGGAACGTGTCTCTGGGTTGCTGTAATCTGCAGCTCGTGATGCTGCCAGCCCCATGGGGCCCCACTCTGCTGCCCAGGGCATCTCCTAGATGGGTGACTGCTGGGGTTTTCAGTGTGGGGAAACTGCCTGTTTCCATCTGCTGTGCACAGGGATGTGCTGGAGGGTGAAGCTGGAGATGCTGAGATGCTCTGGCTGGCCCAGCTCCCTGCCTGGAGGCAGCAGATCCCAATCCACCAGGCTCTGCCTCCAGCCCCACTCGGCATTTCCCAGGTTCAGGTCTATTTGCATCATCCTGTAGCTTGGCTCTAAAGCAGCATCATGCTTTCTAGCAATAATAATCCCTTTCCTTCTACCTTAATGCCTTTCATCTCGAGATCTTGGAGGCATTTAATTGTTGAGGTCCCATTAGTAATCTAGATTTCCAGGAAAAGCGAATGACTCACAGGGAAGCCGGATGCAAACAGGCCCTGATGCAGCTGCTGGTTTATTGGTGTTTGTACTCTGCGAGGTGGGATTACAGCTTCATCTCTCTGCCTTTGTTTCCCTGCCTCTGGAATGGTGGCGTGTACACCCAGGCAGTTAATGGGTCATGAGGCATCTCTAACTCAACTCTTGGCATCCCATGGGTAGGCTGTCTCTGGCTAATTCCCATTGCTCACTCAGCTGATGGGTTGGGAAGGGGCAGGGAGGTTATGTCTTCATCCAAGCATCCCGGCTGGCTCCAGCACCGGTATCCTGCACTGCCTGCAGCACCCGCTGCCTCCCAACGGATGCCTCCAGAGACTCGGCTCCCTGTTCTCTCCCTGCCCACAGGGATGGGGAAGCAGGGCTGGAAGCTGCCTCACTCCACCCTCTTCTTGCAGGTGACCCCCTTCCCAGAGGCCTACAGGGAGACAGTGCACACGTACAAGATCAGCGAGCAAGACACTGATGTAAGAGCAAACATCCATCCTGTGCATCCCCTTCTTCACCCTGTGCTTTTGCCCCTGTCTGCTCTCCTTATAGAGACGCATCCTGGCTGAGCACATCCATTGCCATGGATGCATCCAACAACCAGGCTTTCATCCTCTCCTTCCTTTCTCTTTCCCTGCTGGCAGAAGCTGCTGGGAAAGCTCTGTGAGCAGAACAAGGTGCTGCGGGAGCAGGAGAGGCTGGTGCAGCAGCTCCGAGCTGAGAAGGTACGTGATGGGCAGGGGTTACCTGGTATGGACCTGGCTGCACGGTGATGGATGTGCCCTGCTGGCACCTTCATGATGAGGAAGCAACGTGTCCTGGCCACCTGGGGGCAGATCAGCTGGGATGTGTCTGAGCTGGGGGAAGTCACAGAATCCCAGCCTGGTTTGGGTTGGAAGGGACCTTAAAGCTCCTCCAGCTCCAACCCTGTCATGGGCAGGGACGCCTTCCACTGGAGCAGCTTGCTCCAAGCCCCTGTGTCCAACCTGGCCTTGAGCACTGCCAGGGATGGGGCAGCCACAGCTTCTCTGGGCCGTCACCCTGTGCCAGTGCCTCAGCACCCTCCCAGGGAACAGCTTCTGCCTCAGAGCTCAGCTCAGTCTCCCCTGGGGCAGGTTCAAGCCATTGCCCTTGGCCTGGCCCTACAGGCCCTTGTCCCAAGCCCCTCTCCAGGTTCCCTGCAGCCCCTTTAGGCACTGGAGCTGCTCTCAGGTCTCTCCTATGGACCCAGGCTGAGAGAGCTGCGCTTGTTCGGTCTGAGCCCAATGCCCCGACCATGCCACAGTCCTGGACTTCCTGTGTGTTAATGCCCTGTTGAGGAGAGGACCCATAGCTCCGTCACCAGCCAGGCTCTGAGAGCTGCATCTCCCATCTCTTCCCTGAAGGAGAGCCTGGAGAGTGCTCTGATGGGGACGCACCAGGAGCTGGAGATGTTTGGGAGCCAACCCGCCTACCCAGAGAAGCTGCTGCACAAGAAGGAATCACTCCAGAACCAGCTCATCAATATCCGTGTGGAGCTGTCTCAGGCCAGCACGGTAACAACCTCCTCCTCTGCTCCATTTCTGGATGCCCCCTGCCCTCTACCATCCCTTTTCTCCTCCTTCCCTGCTTGGGGGGTTCTGCTGGGTGCAGCATCCTCCTGCTTTCCTGAGTGCTCCCACTCTCAGGACTGCTGCCAGCCATGGGATAATCCAGCCCAAACCCTTCCCACCAACCCATCTTCCCCCATCCAGGCACTGGCAAACAGCACTGCTGAGTATGAGAGCCTGGAAAGCGAGGTGTCCACCCTGCATGATGACCTCTGGGAGCAGCTCAACCTGGACATCCAGGTGAGGGAGTGCTCCCCACACCATCCCCATGGAGGTGGAAGCCCTCTGCTTCCTTCCACTCTCTGCTCCCCACAAGGAGCCAATGTGCAAGCGGCTGCTCCATGCTCAGCTCTTGGTGTCCTGCTTTGGCCAGGGGGGCTGAGGAACCTTTGGGTGCCATCCAGGGTCTGGGTTAGTGCTTCCCATGCTGCTGGGGAGCAGAACTATGGCTGTGCCTGCAGCCCTGGGTCCCATGGCCTGGGGCTGGGGGTCTGACAGCATCAGGACCCTCTCTGCCCACTGCAGAATGAGATGCTGAACCGGCAGATCCAGAAGGAGATCTGGCGGATCCAGGATGTGATGGAGGGGCTGAGGAAGAACAACCCATCCCGCGGCACGGACACGGCCAAGCACAGAGGTGAGTGGGCTCCATCCCTTGCACAGCCCAAACCCGCAGTGCCATGAGGCAGACGGCAGCATCCACTTGGGCACATGGAGGCCCTGATGGGATGCCCTTATTCCCCTCCGCAGTGGCCATGGGCCCCTCAGGAACGTACAGCTCCAACAGCCCCGCCAGCCCCCTGAGCTCCGCCAGCCTCACCAGCCCCCTCAGCCCCTTCTCCCTCGTCTCCGGCTCCCAGGGATCGCCCACCAAGCCAGGACCTGGTGAGGTGAGTGAGAGGGGATGGCCCAAGAGTCCTGAGCCCTCGTTCCCGAGGGATGCACAGGCACCAGGGGAGAGGCTGTGTCTGTGTTTCCTTATGGCTCTGCCTGGGGACACCGTTTTGGCCATATGCATGGGCTGTGGTGTCCCCCGGTGACATCTGGACCCGTGGTCCTTGCAGGGGCTGCAGTTGGGCTTTGCAGCCTTTGGCTTCAGGACCAGCTCCTGCTGCCACCACAGTTCCCTTTCACTGCCCTTGCTCGGGGTTTGGCACCTCCTCACCTTCCTCCATGTGAAGTTTAAGGTGGAATTTGGAATAGCTGGGGGCTGCCAGCCCCATGCTCAGGAGCAGGAGATGGGAAGCACGGAGCTCCCTGCATGGGGACAGGGAGCACGGAGCCGCAGGAGCTGCTCTCCCTCCTCAGCTCATTGCTTTGCTGTCTGTTGTGTGGATCTTTAACTCTCTCTTCCTCCTCGGCTCTCTCTTCTCTGCTCTCACGCCTCCCGCTCCGCTCCACCCCAGGAACCAGGCCCGCCTCGACCTCCCCTCCCCAAGTCCTACGTGCCCCTGGAGTCTCCTCCGAGCATCCCTCCGCTCCCCAGCGAGAGCCGGCTCTGGCCCTACCCCACCTCCCCGTCCTGGCAGCAAGGCGGCGAGGCCAAGAGGGGACAGGTACCGCGGCCGCATCCACTTCCTCCCCGAGACATCGGGGCCGGGATGAGGCAGGCGATGGGGACGTCCCCGCTCCTGCCCTGGCAGGGGGGCAGGGGCAGTGTGGAGGTGGCAGTTGGATGGGGATTGCAGCATGTGGCTGGTACCTGCCCTCTCCAAGGGGAGCGATGGGCATTGGTCCTCCTGTCCCTGCCAGGTTCCCTGCACTCACTCTGCTTGCTCAGGACACGGACTGGCTCCTCCTGGGTAGCCCCTGGCATCATCCCCTCTGCTTTCCTCACCTCTTTCGCTGTCCTTCCATGGCTCCCCATCAAGCTCTGCCAATGGGGGTGACTCCCCCCACCCAACTCCTGCCCACCTAGGGCAAATACAGATCTAGGAATTCCTAGCATCAGGATACATGCACACAGGGACTGGCACCACAAAGCAGTGGCTGTGCTGTGTTGGGAATGGTTCTGGACCTGACTATAGGTGCAGGGGCAACTCCAGCAGCCGTGGGGTATCCCAGTCCTGACTGCATGCTCATCTGTGTGGTGCAAGGGGTGTTGAGATGCATCCTGCCCACGCAGAGCACAGGGTGGTTGAGGGGGGACACTGCACTCCCTGGCCTGGTGCTGAGCCCCTCCATCACATTGGTGTTGATGCCTGGGCTCTGGGCAGGCCTTTCCCATGGGATGCAAGCAAGGGAGGACCCCAATACTGGCCTTTTGCTTGCTCTCTGCTGCTGCATGGTGCCAAATCCTGCCCCTGTGAGACCACATTCCCTTTGGAGATCATGGATCTTGCTCATGTCTGTGTGTCCATCCGCTCCTGTGGGCTGCATGCCACCCCACTGCGGCAGAGAGCAGCGGCTCTGTCCCCAGGCAGAACAGGAGCTCACAGGGGACCCATTTCCCTCCTGCAGCCCAAGCCAAGCTTTGAGCAGAGCAAGAAGGATGCTCAGCGACCAGCACTCCCCGGTCCCCAGGCTGAGGGGCTCCGGCAGGAGCAGGAGGCGGAGAAGCAGGCAGCTCTCAACAAAGGTACGGCATTGGGAATGGCGCATCCCCACTCCCACCCAGTGTCCTGCTGGGCCCCTGCTCATGGTCCCTGGGGGGAGTTCAGCCTGGTGTTTGCTCTGCAGTGGGCATTGTGCCCCCCAGGACCAAGTCTCCAGCAGAGGAGGAGGTGGTGTCAGTGGCTGGAGTGCCACGGAGGAGCAGTGGTGGCATGGCCAATGGGCTCGGCTCCAAGGTAGGGCTCGTGTCCAGGGGCTGGGGCTGGGGTTGGGACAGCAAAGGGGGGCTCTACTGTAGTCATGGAGCCTGTTACTGCGGTTTAAATGGAGCTGAGGAACAATCCCAGCTCATGTATTCGGACAGGCTGCCCAGGGCAGGGCTGCAGGCACCATCCGTGCAAGTGTTCACACACCGTGGGGTCGAGGCCTCAGTGCCATGGGTTAGTGGTGGCCTGGGCAGTGCTGGGAATGGTTGGACTTCATCATGTTAAAGGTCTTTTCCAACCTGGCTGATTCCATGAGTCCACGTCTCCCCATCCACCTCCTTAAGACCCTCATACTCTACATCAGCGCCTTCCCCTCCCCTGGGCGCAGCAGCCAGTTGCAGGGGCGAGTTGCAGATGGGGATGCGTGACCATGAGGCTGGGGTTCTCCAACAGGAGAGACCCAAGAGTGCTGTGTTTGCCAACGAGACGAAGGTGAAGATGAGTGTGGAGGAGCAGATCGACCGCATGAAGCGGCACCAGAGCGGCTCCATGAAGGAGAAGCGGCGCAGCCTGCAGCTCCCCAGCACCCAGCAGCCCGAGCCCCCCAGCACGAAGGCACCTGCTTCATATAAAGTGGTGAGTCCCTGCACGGGCCGCCTTTGACTCTGCAGGGGTTCCTCATGGAGCAGAGTGGAGCCCAGGGCTGGAGAAGGGGTGATGGTGGCATCCCGGGGTGCTCAGTGAGACCGGGGTCCCTCCGCAGGTGCGCCGGCACCGCAGCATCCATGAGGTGGACATCTCGGACCTGGAGGCAGCGCTGCGCTCCGATGACCCCAGCAAGGTCTATGAGACACCCCAGGAGGAGATCGCCCGCCTGCGCAAGATGGAACTGGAACCACAGCACTACGATGTGGACATCAACAAGGAGGTGAGGAGAGGCTGTTCTGGGGAGCTGCAGCCTGGGCATGGGCATCCCTCGCTCTGGGGTTTGGAATGGTTTGGGTTGACAGGAACTTAAAGCCCATTCAGTTCCAGCCCCTGCCACGGGCAGGGACCCCTTCCATAGAGCAGCTTGCTCCAAGCCCCTGTGGCCAACCTGGCCTTGAGCACTGCCAGGGATGGGGCAGCCACAGCTTCTCTGGGCCATCACCCTGTGCCAGCGCCTCAGCACCCTCACAGGGACGAGCTCCTGCCTCAGAGCTCAGCTCAGTCTCCCCTGGGGCAGGTTCAAGCCATTGCCCTTGGCCTGGCCCTACAGGCCCTTGTCCCAAGCCTCTCTTCTGGTTTCCTGCAGCTCCTTTAGGCACTGGAAGACTGTATAAGGATCAGCCCTATAGTATCAATCCATCCTGTGCTGGTGAGGGTCCTGGAGGCTCTGCTGGTGCCTGGCCAGGGGCTGCCCTTGCCTGTCGGGTGCTGGGAGCTGGGGTCAGTGTGGACACAGGTCCCCAGTGTCCAACACCAAGCTCATCCCTGCCATTGCCCCCAGCTCTCCACACCAGACAAAGTGCTCATCCCTGAGCGGTACGTGGAGCTGGAGCCAGATATGCCCCTCAGCCCTGAGGAGATGAAGGAGAAGCAGAAGAAAGTGGAAAGGATCAAGACCCTCATTGCCAAATCCAGGTGAGGCCGTTGTGCCCATGCCCTCATTGCCCTGGGGCACCCACCACCCGCCTGCACCCCCTTCCCTGGCCATCCCCATGGGGTCTGCCCCATTGGGTGCATACGTGGGTGCTGATGCTGGTGCTGTGTGCAGCCTGCAGAACGTCATCCCCCTGGGCGAGGGGGAGCTGGACACCCCCCAGGACCCCGAGACCCAGCTGCAGGAGCAGGAGAAGAGGATCGAGATCTCCTGTGCTCTGGCTGCAGAGGCCTCGCGCCGGGGCCGCATGCTCTCGGGTAAGGACCAGGCAGGGGATGGGGGCTGGAGCTGTCAGCCCCACGGCAGAGCAGACCATGGGCAGTGTCATGGGTGCAGGACTGGGGTACGGGCTGCACAAGGCAGCAGGAGAAAGGGGCAACATGGGCAGGAGACCAGGCTGCATCCATCCTGGAGCAGTGGGAGAGCCAGCCTGGGGATGCTGGCAGTGCCTTCCCTGCAGCAGTGCTGAGCATGGGAGGATGCAGCAGCCACTTTGGCTGGGCACAGGTTTCAGCACCAGGTTTCAACCCTGGCCAGGTTGCAGGATGGAGCTCCTGGCCACGCAGTGTGTGGTGACACCATATCCAACCAATGTGGTTGATACCATATCCAACCAGTGTGGTGATACCATATCCAATCCAGTGGGATGACACCATATCCAACCAGTGTGGTGATACCATATCCAACCAATGTGGTGATACCATATCCAACCAGTGTGGTGATACCATATCCAACCAATGTGGTGATACCATATCCAACCAGTGTGGTGACACCATATCCAATCCAGCGTGATGACACCATACCCACTCCAATGGGGTGACTCCATATCCACTCCAATGGGGTGACCCCATATCCACTCCAATGGGGTGACCCCATATCCACTCCAATGGGGTGACCCCATATCCACTCCAATGTGCTGACACACGGTGCCTTGTCCATGAGGAGCCCTGTAGGGAGCTCACGTGTGCGCGCTGCGGCCGGGCGCTGCTGTGGCTGTGTCCCCCATCCCTGCTTGCTTCCCCGCTGCCTTCCTCTCCATCCCCCCCAGCTCCAACCTCTCACTGCTCGCCTCCTCCCCCCGGCTGCCACCGGTACCTTGTGCTCTTCAGCCCCTTCTCCTGTTTCTCGTTTCCAGCTCAATGCGCTACCCCCAGCCCTCCCACCTCCCCAGCCTCCCCGACTCCACCGACCAACCCCCTCTCGTCTGAAACATCCCGCGGCGCCGACAACAGCCATTTTATGCGTGTCTGAGCCATGAAGTAAGCACCAATTCTCTCCTATCGCATCCCATCTTCTCTCTATCCCTGGGGGGGG
>NDXB01021967.1:0-15696 GCA_002631895.1 Agapornis roseicollis | reverse complement strand
CCCAGAGAAGCTGTGGCTGCCCCATCCCTGGCAGTGCTCAAGGCCAGGTTGGACACAGGGGCTTGGAGCAAGCTGCTCCAGTGGAAGGGGTCCCTGCCTGTGGCAGGGGTTGGGACTTGGAAGAGCTTTAAGGTCCCTTCCAACCCAAACAGTCTGGGATTCTATGATTCTATGAATGCTTGTGGAATTCTGCAAGGAAAAGCCCATAGCATCCAGCAGCAGCCACATCCAATGCACCAACTCTGCTTGTCACTGCTGGAGATAGCAAGAGCCCGACGGATCACTCAGAGGGTCCCCGTCCCCCCGATACACACAAGGCTCTGGAACAACCAGATCCAATGGAAAACAAATGGTGCTTCACACAGGAGCACATTTCCATGGACATTTCCATTCCGGAGCTGGGGTTTTTGCCCTGTACACACAGTGTGGTCACCCTGCCCTCAGACCGCACTCCTCCAGGGACAAGCTCTCTGGCCCTGTGCTCCGGGCAGGCAGTGACATTCCCGACACGCAGCCTCAGCCTAATTATTCTAAGAGGAATATTTGTCCTGGCTTTGCCCAGAGCAGCTGGATGTGGGCCAGGATGCTCGAACTTCCCGGCCTGAGCCCCACAGAGCTGCTGGTCAGACTGCGGCAGTGCAATAAATGCCTTGCCCTGACTGTGTCCATCACAGCTTGGCTGCTCAGAGCTAAGCAGCAGCACCAGGAGCTCGTGCATGGATGCTATGGAAGAAGAGGAAAAGCTAAGGAGAAGCATCCTCAACATATCATAGAATCACAGAATGGTTTGGGTTGGAAAGGACCTTAAGATCATCCAGTTCCAACCCCCCTGCCATAAGCAGGGACACCTCACACTAAACCAGGGCACCCAAGGCTCCCTCCAACCTGGCCTTGAACACTGCCAGGGATGGAGCACTCACAGCTTCCCTGGCCAACCCATTCCAGTGCCTCAGCACCCTCACAGCAAAGAATTTCTTCCTTAGATCCAATCTAAACCTCCCCTGTTTCAGTCTGAACCCATCACCCCTTGTCCTGTCACTGCAGTCCCTAATGAAGAGTCCCTCCCCAGCATCCCTATAGGCCCCCTTCACACACTGGAAGCTGCTCTGAGGTCTCCACGCAGCTTCTCTTCCCCAGCCTCAACAGCCCCAATGTTCTCAGCCTGGCTCCATCCAGGAGCTGCTCCAGCCCCTGCTCATCCTCGTGGCCTCCTCTGCACTTGTTCCAACAGCTCCATGTCCTTTTGATGTTGAGGACCCCAGAACTGCCCCCAGCGCTCCAGGTGAGGTCTCCCGAGAGCAGAGCAGAGCAGAGGGGCAGGATCAGGTCCTTGGCCCTGCTGGGCACGCTCCTTTGGATGCAGCCCAGGATACGGTTGCTTTCTGGACTGTGAGCGAATATGGTGGTGCTTGATCTATAAAATGACTTGGCTTGGTGGTGCATCTGCAGCCCTAAGCCACGTTATAGCCCCCTTTTTCCATGGAGAATGATGAATAAATAACCCTTTGCCTGGCTAAAAACACATCAAGAGACAAAAATCACCTCAAGATGTCCACATGGATAATGCTGAAGGCCAGGTTGGAGGGGGCTTTGAGCAACCTGGTTTAGTAGAAGGTGTCTCCTCAAGGACAAAGCCGTTTCCTAACCACCCAGCTTTCTGACTTCATGGAGAACAGAGGATGGGGACATCGCCTTTCTCCCCTAAATTCCATTCCCTTCCATCATCTTGCTCTGTGTGGCCTGAGGTTTTGAATGCAATCTAGAGAGAAAGCCCAGCTGGAAACTCCCCAGGGCACAGAGGGGAGCAGGATGGAGAGGGATTGGTTTCTGACCTCTTTGAGCTGGCTCTTGTCCCCGGCTGTGGAAGCCACAGAGACCACCAGGACACAAAGCCCAGGGCAGGCTGACCTGGTGGGTTATATCTTACCAAGCTTTGCTCCCCAGGCATGGGCATCACAGATGCAGAGGAGGAAAGGGGTTGAAGTGATGCGCCTGAGGTCTTAAGAGTGGCAAAGACAGGATGAGACCCTGGGTACCTGATCCAGCATCTTATGGTCAAGACCATGGGCAACCAGGGGAAGGAGAACAAGGACCAGGGGATCTCTGGCTGTGCCGGTGGGGGTCAAGGGGACAGTCAGCCACTTGCCTTATGGCAATGCCCAGTTCATGTACTTCCTGTGGAGCTGAAGGAGCTGGAGGCCTTCTCACAAGTGGATTCTCTGATGTCTAATAGGGGTTTCTCTCTGCCTTAGCCCCCATGGGGGGATCATTTGGATCTTCCTCCTTCCTCTTCCGTGGTGCAAACATCACCATGTCCGAGTTCTCCCCCTTCCTCCTGGTGTGATCAAATGACTCAGACGTAATTCGTCACACAGAAACACGCTCCAGCGTGCTGATGAACACCCTGTTTCTTAGACAAGCCGCTGTCAGGCCCCTCTGAAATCAAGCACAGCTGCCTTCAGGAACACAAGGGCTTTCAATGCACATTAAATGACAGGGTTGTCTCTTTGCACCTTCTCCTCCTGGAGTTTTCCCAGTATTTTCCAGGCATCCCTTGTCCTCACTGGGGCCAGAAAGCTGGAATTTCAGCAACCAGCACTTCCCAGTTTGCAAACTGGGACAAGCCCACAAAGCCAGCAGCTCCTTTCCACCCATAGGATGGATCCCCATTGATAGAGATGCCTGTGAAGCACCAGCTCTGCTTCTTTCCTAACTCCTTGCTGGACCCAGCCATGATTCCTGACCAGTTTCATCTCCATTTCTCTGGCATCATATCCCAAGTGCAAACACACTGAAATATGCCATCTCCATTGCAGCTGGCTGCAGTGAGAAGCGGGACACTTTTCAGCCATGCATATTAACACTTGGTTGAAGTAACCCATTAAAACCAGCATGGAAGAAGACACGGTGTCCTTGGAAACATCACGGAGGGGAGTTCGATGATTCTATGATTCTATGCTCGTTGTTTGCCTCTGTTAATTCATTCCCAGCCAACCTGCTCCCCTCCAGCCTCCCTTTCCTTTGCATCTCCCGCTTCCTCTCCCCTTCATCCCAGTTTAGGACTGAGATAGCTCTGCTTTCCACAGAAGAAACCCTTCATAGGGGAGCATGAAAGGACAAATACTTGGCTTTGCATATGTTGTTTGCATGCCTGTGTGCTCTCTTTCCAAGGCACTGGTGGGAGGTCACTGCAATTCAGAGGTAGGCAGCAAAAGGCTCTCTATAATCCAAAGCCTTGTCCCCAGCTATTCAGAAATCGCTAGCTTAGGCCCTTTGTGACATTAAGTGCTTGCATTGTCCTTTGAAAACAAGCCTGAGCATTGGGTGAATGGATAAACCAAGCAAGAACCAGGCAAATCCACAGGGATGCTTAGACCTGCCCAGCGCGCCTTGATCAGGGTGCAAGGAGCAATGTCAAAGTCAAAACAGATGGGGAGAGGAAGAGAACATAAATGTTTGCAGTTGGACCAAGAAGAAGGACCTTTTGCAGCTGACATCCAAACATCCAAGGAAAGGGAAAAGACCCAGCAGCAGGGTTTTCCAAGGGAAATAACACCGAGGATAACATTGCATCCAGCCACAGTGCCACAGAGAACTGGAGAAGGAACCAAAGCCTGGATCCTATAGGGAAAAGGTCAGAGCTGTACTGGTGACTCCTGCACACATGCGCAGAGACAGGCAGAGATTTAACATCCAGCTCAAATACAGTGTAAGGAGATGGAGAAACGCATCCAAGCAGGTCATGGACAGAGCCTTGGGTGCCATGGTTTAGTGTGAGGTGTCCCTGCCCATGGCAGGGGGTTGGAACTGGATGATCTTAAGGTCCTTTCCAACCCAAACCACTCTATGATTCTATGGAAACCCTCTGTATCCACTGGTTGGAGTAGTGACCACTTGCATTGTTCTCTAGATGAGGGCAAGGGAGGTTTTTGTGGTCCAGGGATGTATTTTTGGCCAGCCAGTGCTGCCTCATGGCTTCCTCTAAGGAGTCTCCATCCCTGGGGCAACGCACTTTGCTCCAAGCACCTCAAAACGACTGGGACCCCTATGAGATCTGCGGTCCCTGTGCCAACATGCAGGGTATGGCAGGTCCCTCATGTGCTGCTGGCCTGCTTGGAAAAGCTTCCAGCCCTTTTCTAACCTCTTCACACCACTTAATCCCAATTCCCACCACCTATTGAGTCCTGCCTGGACCAGTTACGCTTCATTATAGCAGTGACTTTTAACCTCAGGAATGCAGAAGGCAGCAGAGCAAAGCAATCTAGTTTGAAAGTACCTCATTTTGGACCTAGTCCTAGAAGGACAAGATGTATCCATGCCCTCAAGGCTGGCAGAGTATGTCCCTCTCCTATCTCTGGTATAGCCCAGGGTCGCTTGGCCCTGGATCCAGCTTCACAGAGCTAACACATTCCCATGCTGTGCAGCCTGGCAGGGATTTGCTGATGGTTGCTCTCCTGCACGTTATCTCATCCCAGCACCCTGCGTATGTACCAGCCCTTATCTCCCACAAACACTCTCCCTGTGCTTATAAACTGGGATCAGTTTTAAACTGGGAGCACATTCCGTCTTTTCCAGCTGATTTTGCAGGCTGGATGAGAGCAGTGCCTTGGAGGGGTGATTTGGGGCAGGAAATATGTGGTTGTACCCCTTTGTCCTCTGTTTTTCCATATTTTCTCTTTAATTCTCTCACCAGGAGCCTGTTTTACTTAGTCTGGATGCACTGGGAAGGAAGGGAAATGAATACTGGAAGAGAGGCACCTCCAGCCCCCATGCACAGAGCAATGTGAGGCTCCGTGCCTCTCTCCCCTTATCCATAGTGGGTAAAGGGTTCAAGGTGCCCTTGAGCCCAGCAGTCCTGAAGGGAAGCACCGGCTGGAGCCAGCCATGGGTAGGAATGGGACTGTTTGGGCTAAGGATGAGGCTGGTTAGAGCTGCTCAAGGCCCTCAGAAAGCCAACCTCACTCACAAGGACAAAGAGCTGGAGCAAAGGGCTTGGGCATCCCAGCACACAGGGCACAGCTCTGCTCCCATTGCTGAGGTAAAGCAGCCCAGCACCCATTTTGGCTCTGATTTCTGGAGATACAGTGGGTTTAGGGTGTTTGTGGTTGCTTGAGACCCCCTCCAAGCCTTGGTCAGCAGTGTTGCTCGGGAACCTCTTCATCCCCAAAACTGCCTGGTTTGCACCCAAAGCACTACTCGAGCACTGGTGCCACTTTGTCCCCAGAGCCATGGCTTGTGACCCCTCTGAATGCCTGCAGGAAAGCAGGAGTTTCAGCCCTTTGACTTCATCCTTCTTCATCCCATGTCCATTGAGGTGTGAGATGCTACTGTGGGACGGAAAGTAGGAAGTGGGACAGGAAGTAGGTGCCTTTTCATGCCACAAATCATTCTCTACCCTTTTAACCACACAGGTTCTCACCAGCCCCATATTTTGCCTGCTTTCTCCCCAACCCAGATGCCACCTTGGCTCTGATCTCAGCCTTTCACCAGCCTCCAGACTTGAGGAGTCTACCTTGGTCCAACCAATCAATGGCAGCAGCCAAAGCATTGCTATAGACTAGGGAAGACATATCTAAAGCAAAGCAGCATGAGAAACGTTTCTGTGCTGTGTATGGATCCGTGCACCACATCCATCCTTTCAGCTCTGATACCATCCTTACTCTCATCTTCCTTTCAATGAGTGCAAGATGCTCTGAGCAAACGTTCTGCAGTGGTTGTGGGAACTGGGACCTAATTCTCTCAAAAGCCTCAAGATTGATGTTTTCCACAGCCTGGAGAACATCTTGAAGGTGGCTGGGATCACAGAATCCCAGCCTGGTTTGGGTTGAAGGGACCTTAAAGCTCCTCCAGCTCCAACCCCTGCCATGGGCAGGGACCCCTTCCACTGGAGCAGCTTGCTCCAAGCCCCTGGGTCCAACCTGGCCTTGAGCACTGCCAGGGATGGGGCAGCCACAGCTTCTCTGGGCCATCACCCTGGGCCAGCGCCTCAGCATCCTCACGGGGAACAGCTTCTGCCTTATCTCCAACCTGGACTTCCCTTTCATTTCGAGCCCATCACCCCTTGTCTAAACCAGCTGGAAAGGGGCCCATCTCCATATGGACCAGGTCAAGCAGCCGCTGTGTCCAGATGTTTCTCCAGCAGCAGGGCCCTCCCTCTGCTCACGAGAGCCCTGACATCCCTGCAGCTGTGCTAACATCTGGACTTCGCTATCCTGCCTGAGAAGACAGAAGTTCTTCCGCCTCAGCCAGAGCATTTATCTCTGATCTAATGACAAACACATGGTGTTTATCCTCTGCAACATCTGGAGGTTGTCTGGGATGTGCTGGGGAGGAGGAGGAGGAGGATGAACTCACTGTGTCCTCACAAGGCCACTGCATGGGACAAAGCAGCCCGGCCAGCATTCCCAATGTGCACTATGGTGGGTGGGAGAAAGCCTCATTTAAGGGTTTGGAATATCATCATTGGAATGTCATTAGCAGCCCCTCCACCTTGCAAAGGACACATCCTCATTATACTAAACTGTGGCTTCAAGGACTTTCCTGGTCTCCCACTGGGCACAGGAGAGACTCCCTCTTTCCCATGCAAGTGAATAGGGTTTATTCCCTTAGGGTGCCCTCTCCTCCCTTCCCTTCCACAGAATGGATGAGGCTGGCAGGGACCTCTGGAGACCATCTAAGTCCAACCACATGCTCAAGCAGGTGACTGACAGTGGGTTGCCCAGGGCCATGTCAAGATGGGGTTTGAGCATCTCCAAGGATTACAACTCTCAACAACCCAACCTCAACAATCAACCTGTGCCAGTGCTTGACCATCCTCACAGAAGCAATGTCTAAACAGCATTTTTTGTGTTCCAGTTTGTGCCCATCACCTCCTGTCCTCTCCCTGGGCATCACTCAGAAGACCCTGGCTCCATTTTCTTTATTCTTTTCCCAATTCTTTACTATTTACACAAAATACCATCAGATAGTTGCTAAGATCCCCCAAGTCTTCCCATCTCCAGTCCAGACAGGGCTGGGCCATGGTGGGGCTGGAAACACAGTGCCTCTAGAACACAGACTGATGGCCCCGGGTGGATGGATGGTGTAGGATGGATATGGACATGGTGTGGGTCTCTAGTGAGTGCTGGTTGTCTACTGAAGACCGTAACAGCTGTGGCTGAAGGGGTCAAGAAGAGATTGTCCCTTCTGGATTAGGCCATGTGCAGTTGCACAGAGGCTTTGGCTCCGTTTCTTCCTGCAGCACCAGCTCCAGCTGAGGCGAGAGCGACTCCATGCACGAGGACATCTTGGCCTAAGGTGATGGAGATCCCATTTCTGTTAGGGATTTTCCATTGACTTTAGACCTTTGCCTTGCAGACAGGCACAGGAGACACGTCCCCTCCTTAGCACATGGTTGGCACCCATCTCAGCCAGGACCTTGGAGTGGTCTCATCCTGTCTGATCTCTATCCGTAACACGCGAGAGGGTTGTGGACAGGTTACAAGGATGAAAGCAGTTTGGTTCCCCATTGTCCTTGTATGGGAATTTGGATGGAAACAGGCATGTGAGGAGCGAGCCAAAAGGAAATCTTTTGTGAGATTTGTCAAAGCAAGTGTTTACAAACCAGAGGGGGGGGAATAAAGAGGGAAATAACTGTAGAAAAGGACAATTTTGCTATTTAAAACGTCTTGAATCATTCCTACCCAAAAGGACAAACAATCCTTGCTCATTTTACTCAAAAACAGAGGCTTTCGGGAATCTGCAGGACTGCATCGTCCCATGCTAGAGCAAGCGAGATGTGTGGCGTGAGGAAAAGGGCTGGGATGGGTTCTGTGCCCCTGTGGTACCAATGTGCCTTTCAGGTTTTCCTTCTCAGTGGCATCCCTCTATAAGTGGGATTTTCTGCTGAGCCCATTCTGCTTGAGGAGCAGAGGTCCTGAGCATTGGCAGGGGAGAGGTTTTCACCTGCTCCAGATGCATTCAGAGAGACCCATCCAGGTTTTGACACTGAGCAATTCCCAAAGCTTGGCTGAGGCCTCTGCTTTCGTGCTTGCCTTGGCAAGGGGCCATGATGTGAGTCATAAACTGCTGCTGTTTATTTAATGTACCAATTCCGGCTCCTTTGAATCTCAAAAAGGGAAGCTAATTCCTGAGCCAAATCAATATTAACTGCCTGCTGAGGAGAGGAGAAGGAGGAAGCAGAGGAGAAGGAGAAACCAGGCAGCTCAATGCTACTGCCACACCAGTGAGTTTGATATTGATATCGATATATGAACCCATCTTCCTCACTCAATGGTCCTAGGACAATGTGACAGTCCTAGGACCTATGTGACAGTCCCAGGACATACGTGGACATCATTGTCCCCTCCAGGCCCTGCATGATACCTCCAAAGACTGTATGGGGATGTAATGGAGGAGCACAACCCATCTGCTTGGAAGATGCCCAATGGAATCCACCTCTCTACGCACAAGCCCCAACACCGCGAAGAGCGAGTTGATGATGTCTCTGATAGCTGGGAGCTCTCCTGTGTTCATGCCTGGCAAGTGATGGGCTTGCAGAGAAGGGAGGAGCTGAAATGCTGAGCAAGGAAGAGGGAGAAGAGACAACGGAGGAACCCATCCAGGAGCTGATGGTGGGAGCCAAGCCCTTGAGCTGTCCTGGCGTTTGCAGACATCAAAGGCTCGTGCACACATGAGCACTAAAGAGGTGAGTGTTGTCTCTGAGGCTGTGAACTACCAACATGGGAATGGCCAAAGCGGATCACTGCTGTGTCGACCATGGTGCCTCTGAAATACCAGAGATGGGGGCCTTTGGACATACAGGAGATCAAGCACATGGGATGCAGCTCAGCCCTCGCACTGGGGCTGAACAGAGAGGCACGTTCAGGCGTGCCAAGGTGAGGTGAAAGCACAAGGTGTGTTATGCCCAAAGGTCTTGGTTAGCCAAGAGCTGTTTGCACCTGCTCTTATCCCAGTGGAGAAAACCAGTGTTTCCTCCCCTGGCTGTGTTGAAAACCAGATGTCAAGGTGCTGGGAAAGGAGTTTTAATGACATGATTCATTGCAGCAGCCTGGTTGCAGCCTGTCCCCAATGGCCTCTAGAAAACAAGGTCCTATTGACCATTAACGTATTGTGTGTTAGGGACAGAGCCCACCACAAAGCATTCTAGAGAGGATCCATGGCTCTTCCTCCAACCACCCTGTTGTAATGAGCTAGTTTGGACCAAACAGGTCCAAGCCCCCAAGCTGCTCCAATTGCAGTTGGTTTTGAAGGCAATGTAGCACCTTCATCTCCCTCTCCACTGGAGATTCAGAGCATGGCACAGTCACATCCCCATGCAGGAATTTCTCATCACGCTTTCCTGGAAGCCCAGTGAGCTTCTCATCCATCATTCCTGTTATTTTTCGGGTTTTATTTTCATCTCATGCTTGTTATTGTTCAGTTTTCCTTTGAAAACCCTGAGGATCCAAAAATAGAAGAACATGGCCGATAATAACAGGAAGGAGGTCACAACGCCTTGGATTACTGGATATATCGAATTAAACCTATTTCACAAGGTTTTTTCTGTTTACGTTAAAGACCTGTCTGGGTCTTTAGCCCTAAAATTGATGTTAGAGCAGCTGAGATCAAGGATCTCAGATTGATGTGCATGGGCAGAGAGGAAGGGAACCACTGGCAGCTCCCAGCCTCTGTGTCTGCCTTTCCCTGAGCCTGACACTGGGTCTGAGCCATCTGGCAGTGTGAGAAGAAAAGGGATAACTTGGGATAGAATGAAGTATAACAGGAAACAAGGAAATGGAATAAAACCTGGCGTCCTGTGTCCAGCTCTGGGGCAGCAGCACAGGAGGGACGTGGAGCTGTTGGAGCGAGGGCAGAGGAGGCCATGGAGCTGGTGCGAGGGCTGGAGCAGCTCTGCTCTGGAGCCAGGCTGAGAGAGCTGGGCTGGGGCAGCCTGGGGGAGAGAAGAGAAGGCTCCTGAAGGGGAGAGCTGAGAGCAGCTCCAGGGCCTAAAGGGGCTGCAGGGAACCTGGAGAGGGGCTTGGGACAAGGGCCTGGAGGGCCAGGCCAAGGGCAATGGCTTGAACCTGCCCAAAGAGGGGAGCCTGAGCTGAGCTCTGAGGCAGAAGCTGTTCCCTGGGAGGGTGCTGAGGCGCTGGCCCAGGGTGATGGCCCAGAGAAGCTGTGGCTGCCCCATCCCTGGCAGTGCTCAAGGCCAGGTTGGACCCAGGGGCTTGGAGCAAGCTGCTCCAGTGGAAGGGGTCCCTGCCCGTGGCAGGGCTTGGAGCTGGAGGAGCTTTGAGGTCCCTTCTAAGTCTTCCCCTTCCAACCAGACCCCAGTCTGGTTTTCTCTCCTTCTCTGAAATAATGAAACGAATTAAAATTAAAACATAAAATCAATGAAATAAAACTTATTTGGCAGGAAATCATTAAGGAATCATTAAGGAACCCACCTCAGAGAGGCTGATGCCCTGCAGGAAGGGTAACACGCAGCACCCTGGAGCAGCGCTGGGAGTTCAGCCTGCCTGCCTGCCGGCACACGCAAGCAAGAGCGGAACAAGCTGGTCTTGTTTGCCATCAGCTTCCCCTCCTCCCTCCCTGCCCGTGTGCGGAGCTTCCCTGCTCCTTGGTTTTGCAACACATCCCCAACGGGACAGACCTGCTTGAGCATTTTTAGCTTGGGCAGGTCTCGGGTGGCCCAGGATGGGCAGGCTGAAGGCAGGAGGGCTCTGATCTAAGAGGCTTCACCTACAGCAGACATGGGGTATAACCCTGCATTGGAGGGTCCTGCAGTGTTTCCTAGCTGTTAGCTGGGAGCTGGGCATTCACTCTTTCATGCCACTGGGGAAACTGAGGCACAGGCTGGGGTCATCTCACCATTGCACCAGGAACCACCTGGTCCACTTCCAGCAGTCATGGGGGCAGACCTCCTTGCTTAGGATGGTGTTGCACTTGACCTTCACATCAGCATCTCCTGAGTGTCCATGAGCATCTCCTGACCATGTTTCTGTGCTGGATGGACCCCCATGTATCATAGGATGAGCTGTGTTGAAAAGACCTTCAAGATCATCAAACCTAACCACTACCCCAGCACTAAAAGTCCACTACTAACCCATACCACCAAAGACCTCATCACACTCTCTCCCTGCAGCACCCAAGACCCAAAAGCACGTGCAAACCACCACACTGAAAGAGGAGGTGCAGCAACCGTGCCTGGTTTTGCCCAAACCCAGACAATTGATGGCCAGGACCCCCCAGGTTTGTATTTGCCTTGGTATAGCTTCACCCCAGTGTTTGTACAAGACGTCTGGGCACCAGCTCTGCGCTGAGGTTTGTTTAGAAGATGCTGCCAAGGATAATGCTGTTCCCAGCACCATTCCTGCAAGAATTGCATCCATTCTGGGAAGTTATCCCTGTTCTCCTCCTTATCCTGGGCCCCATGCTGGCCCCAGACCCCTTATTCTTGCTTCTATATAGGCAATGTGCCCATATACCAAAGCAGACCCTAGAACAAGCCCTGAACCGGTTTGCTGGACCTTTAAGCCCTTCTCTGCTTGCAGAAAAGGAGAGGTGAGAGGTTTCCTGATGGATTAGGTGTGGAGAAAATGAGGAGAATCATCCCCATCTGAGGATGGAGGATGTGAAATGGTCCCTCTGTAGGGATGCTCCCAGTAAAGCCTCTAGCAAGTCATTGTTCGGTCACCTCCCAGCAAACAGCATTGAATACCCATTATCTATAAATCAAGGAATATTAATATCAGGGATATCTCAAAACTCTTCCTATTAAGTGTTAGCATCGCGTTTGCTTTAGCTGAGTAGAAACCCCAAGCACCAGTTCGGTGGTTTTGTCCACCTCTAAGTGGTGGAAAGGGAAACTCACGTCTAAATTTCTCCTTGTTTCTGTACTTCTGGTCTTTTCCATCAAAAGCAAACAAAAAAGCATTTCCTTTTGTAGAAGGAAGAGACTAATTCTTGGAATTAGACTCAAACCACACTTGGCTTCCTTTTTCTCCATCTTCAAGGGCATGGCGTGATCTTCTGAGAAGCAGAACTGAAAGGGAGAAGCAAGGGCATGTGAGTTGCCTCACACCGAAAACATCTGAAAACATCAATGCCAGACATGAAAGGAATGTTCTTTTCCCCAAATACACATCATCTCTGGTTGCCTTTCCAAGGAAAGGAATAGGCCCGTTGCCATGGTGGCTTGGTGTGATGGACCCATCTGCAGGCAAAGGAAAAGCAGCCCAAGAGTTGAGTGGGTCCCTGCGTATTCCTTGGAAGTAAATGGTCCATGCTCTGAGTTTGAGTTCCTGGGAAGTTTCGGTCCCTACGGGAGATTCCCCATGCCTTGATGTTAGCTTGGCTGCTCTAGAGTCCCCAAGGTCCCCACTGCATTCTCATAGCCTTTGGCAAGAGTATGGACATCCTGAGTTAATGGCATTGCATTTAATAGTGTTAAAGAGCGAAAAGAGCAGCAAAAGACTTCAAATTCCCATTATGAAATGTACAGGCTAAGTGCAAGGACTAAAAATTCCATGTCCATCCAGCTGGGAGACTGAAACTGTGGTGTGGAAGTCCCAGGTGAACTCAGCACACACCAAGGCCCTTATTGCTTGCTCCAAGCAGAGCTGAACGTGGCGTTCCTGAAGAAGCAACAAGAAGTTACCCCAAGTGGTTTTAAATGCAAAGCATTAAATCCCTTGTGCACAAAATTGCTGGGTTCCTGGTGATTCAAACCCAGTTGGGTGAGAAATTTGCCTATCTCACCCTTACGTTGCCTCAACCCATCCATAAGACCCAAGGGTTGGGTGGCCACCAGGCAGGTGACAACCAGAAGCAGCACATGGTGGCATGTTGGAACATGTGTTTAGCCTGTGTTAATGGTGATGGCCCATGAGCATAGAGCCCTTGGGTTGAGTTGTACCTGAGATGCTGGTTTGCAACCTTCAGATAGGCATTTTCACCCTATAAATGTGCCTAACTGTGTGGTCCTGCTGGGATAGCGGTACCCCAAAAGAAGGCATCTCCATCCATCTCTCCACTCTTTATCCCTGGTTGTAACTGGGGACAATCATTTCCCAGAGAGAGCTCTCCAGCTGGAGAACTCCATTCCGAAAGCCAAAGCAAACAAACTATCGAGGAAACAGCAAGGAGTCAAGGGGAAGTCATTGTAAATCCTTCCTGAATGGGAAATTCCAAAGGTACCTGCGCGTCTCATGTGCTTTGACCTCTTTATTCCTCCCTGAGTAAACGGTCCGGAAAGTGGAGGAGCCTGGAAGTGGTGAGTCAAAGGGACATGGTGTGCTCCACCATCACCCACTGGGCAGCTGCCAGAGCCAGAGGTGAGTTTGGAAACCCTTTTAGTACCACCTGGTATCTGGACCCATCCCTGGTTGAGCCCAGTTCTCCCAGTACTCAATGGTGGAGCTCCATGATAGGTTGCACCTCTGCTCCATACCATACTGCCCCATTAACCTTCCAATATCTGAAGGGGGGCTACAAGGATGCTGGAGAGGGATTCTTCATCAGGGACTGGAGTGATAGACAAAGGGTGATGGGTTCAAACTGAAACAGGACATTTAGGCTGAATATAAGGCAGAAGCTGTTCCCTGGGAGGGTGCTGAGGCGCTGGCCCAGGGTGATGGCCCAGAGAAGCTGTGGCTGCCCCATCCCTGGCAGTGCTCAAGGCCAGGTTGGACACAGGGGCTTGGAGCAAGCTGCTCCAGTGGAAGGGGTCCCTGCCCGTGGCAGGGGTTGGAGCTGGAGGAGCTTTAAGGTCCCTTCCAACCCAAACCAGGCTGGGATTCTATATCTGTGATCATGGAGGATGGGGATAATGGGTGTTTATGAAGAGGTGTATTGGTAAGAATACATGGTAAGAATATATGGTCATCACTGTGCTGAGCCTCAGGAGCTCAGGGCTCTCCCGGGTGAGAGGAGCTACTGAGGGGTGAAACCCCAGAAGGGCTGGGTGATCTGCTAGCATGGGATGGAGGGGAAGGAGCTGAAGGAGGGATTGTGGTCATCCTTGAGGCGCTTGATCTCCCCTCAACCATGCAAAGTTCAGAGATGTCCCCATCCCAGACCCCAGCTCTGTCCTTGAAGCGAGAAAGTGCAATTATTGATGAGGAAGAGGTAGCGAGAGCTGAGGATCTCACTCTTTTCAGAGCCTCCTAGCAGTGGGGTGAAGAAGACCTCTCAGAAGTGGCTAAGAAGCGTGAAGGACCACCTTGGAAACCTCCATCACAGACCCTTTTGTTCCCTAAGCCCTGGGATTTCCTGCTGGCAAAGACCCACAGATGTGAACCCCAAATTCTCCCATCCCAACCTCTTTCACCAGGAGGTGAATGAGGTCTCCTGCACCGAGGCCACATCCCAC
The DNA here is from genome assembly GCA_002631895.1 of Agapornis roseicollis. Taxonomy (NCBI): domain Eukaryota; kingdom Metazoa; phylum Chordata; class Aves; order Psittaciformes; family Psittacidae; genus Agapornis; species Agapornis roseicollis. The sequence continues at coordinate 1,340 of NDXB01021967.1, read as the reverse complement.
AGACACACCACTTTCCCTCTGCTGAAATCATGGATGAGACCGGAGCCTAAGGTACCACCCTTGGCTAGATTCTCTTCTCCTCACTGCTCCTTGAGGACTCCAAGCAAAGAAAAGCAATGAGTAGAAGCAACCCTGGGTACTTGATGCACATCAGGGTGTGATGGTGAGATGAAAGAAAGGCTGTGAAGATCAAGGTATCAATCACTATGTGCTGGGGAAGGAGAAGCCCTTCTTTCGCTGCTGATGTCCATGGGCATCTAACAAAGCAGGTTGGAGAGGAAAAAGAAGTGAAACATGCTTCTTGAGAAACACCAGCATTGCAGTGGGTCAGCTTCCACTTGGAGCAAAGCCAGGGCTGCTTAGCCTGAATTCCCATCAAAGCCAAGGTTTCCTGGCAGTCCCATGGAGCCCTGGCTGAACGGGTGCATTGAGCTCATAGGTTGCCACTGGGACCTCACCACCTCCAGAAGGAAATTAGGGTTGGTTGGCCAGAAAAGTGGGACTCGGACCTCATAGCAGCCTTCCAGTATCTGAAGGGGGCCTATAGGGATGCTGGGGAGGGACTCTTCATCAGGGACTGCAGTGACGGGACAAGGGGTGATGGGTTCAGACTGAAACAGGGGAGGTTTAGATCGGATCTAAGGAAGAAATTCTTTGCTGTGAGGGTGCTGAGGCACTGGAATGGGTTGCCCAGGGAAGCTGGGAATGCTCCATCCCTGGCAGTGTTCAAGGCCAGGTTGGATGAAGCCTTGGGTGCCCTGGTTTAGTGTGAGGTGTCCCTGCCCATGGCAGGGGGGTTGGAACTGGATGATCTTGAGGTCCTTTCCAACCCAAACCATTCCATGTTTCTATGTTCATGACCAGTTTCTCCAACACAGACATCCTGCAGCGAGATCATTTTTCTTCTTCTATTGGGGCTTTCACCCCAGGAAGCAGCACTGGTTTGACTGTGGTGAGCATTGCTTGCAGTAAAAGGGTGGAGGGCACCAAGTGGGCCTCAAAAGATGAGACTTTGTCTCCCAAACACCTTCTCTGTCAAAAACCTGAGGACTCAAAAGCAGGGGCAGCAGATACCCGCACATGAGCCATCTCCTCTCTGGTTATAAAAGAGTTGCCATCAAATGTCACGTCCTCATGAGCAAGCCCAGCCAGAGCCACCACTCTGCACCCAGAATGACATGATAAATTAACTCCATTTCCATTATGAATGGCTTTTAGGTTTAATGAAATTCCTTCTGCAAAGCATCTCTGGTCTGGTGAGCTGCGGCGGAGCAGGAGGGATGCAGCTTAGCATCTCTGTGCTGGAGGGGGACCTGAAAGCCCCGGAGGACCCTCCCCAT
>NDXB01021964.1:32883-43080 GCA_002631895.1 Agapornis roseicollis | reverse complement strand
CCCAGACCCGGCGAGGGGGGGGGGGGGGGGGGGGGGGGGCAAAGGTGCCCAAGGCATGTGATTTGGGTGTCAATGGCACCTAGTGGGTGACAGCCACTCACCCCAGTGGCCCTGTTTTGGATGGGGGACACCCTCAAAAGGGCTGTGGCATTCCAAAGGGTGCAGAAAGCAACAGGTCTGGGGTGGTCCCTTCCACGGGGGACACCCATGGGTGATAGCATGAGCATGGGGTACCTCAAAAGCCCCTGTGGGGTGGTGGGACCCAGCCGACCCCCACATAGCCCCAGTGATAAAGAGGGTCGTGGGATGGGGTGAATCCTGGGATGGGGGTGTCCCATGGGGTGCAGCAATTGGGACAGCCTTAAGGGTTGGGGTCCCTGGTGAGCCCCCGAGATGGGGGGGTCCTGGTGGGTACCTCGGTACGGGGGGTCCCGGTGACACCCCCAGGTATGGGGGGGTCCTGGTGTCACTCACCCAGAAGAGCATGTTGAAGAAGAAGAGCACAAACTTCACTATGGGGCTCACGAAGGAGAAATCCTCCTCCAGAGACACCGTGCCCCCCGCCTCCGGACTCTCCATGGCCGAGCTGAGGGGATCCGAACCGGGCCCAAGGGAACCGAACCGAATCGAGCCGAGCCGAGCCGAGCCCAACGGAGCCGAACCAGGCCGAATGGAGAGAGCCGAACCAGGCCGAATGGAGCCGAACGAAGCCGAACCAGTCCCCGAGTCTACAGACCCCGCAGCATCAAGGAGCACCAGGGCCCGCCTCCTCTCTCGGCCGCTCCGCTCATTGGTCCGTCCAGCCCATTCTGCTTTCCCATTGGTTCTTCGCGCCGCCGCTCAGCGGCAGCCGCTCACACACATACAGACCCCCGCCGCACCTGTTCATGGGTTAAAGGGCCAGCGCACCTCCGCCTTAAAGGGCCAGCGCACCCTGTTTGTCCATCATTGCTGACTGACAAGCTGAATCCCTCCTGGCTGATCTCGCAGTCCCAAAACTGCCCGATTCGTTCTGCCCCTGCCCCAGAAACCCCACTCCTGGCAGGACGGCTTTGGTGACAGCCCTCAGGGAGACACAAGGGGACAGCTGGGATGCAGGAGATCCTTCACTCCTTAAAGCCACCCAGATGGGGAGATTTGGGAGTTCCCTGAAAGAGCAGAGCTGAGTCTCTGACCCCAGATTTGCAGAAATCACCACAAACTCAACAGTGCTGATGCTCTGTCCTCAGTGACCTCACAGATGTGGGGAATTTGGAGGCCAAAGCCCTGCACTTCCTCTCCCTGCTGCTAAATCTATGAGCTGACTTTTAAATGGGAAGTTTTGGTGGTTTTCTTCCAATTTCCCTTAATTTGGTGTGTCTGTTGTGACTGACACACATACTCACACACTGCCCCCATTGCCCCATCCCCTCTTTGCCTGGGGGAGAGTCATCTTGCATTGCTATCTATTATCCTATTTATTATCCTATCTATTACCGTTACTCTTCTCCCCCAGGGTTCATTAGGGCTGGAAATCCCCAAGAAGCAGCAGCTGGTGCCAGCATGGCCCTTCCCAGAGGAAGGACAGAGCTTGGGGCAGAGGAACTGAAATGAAAACCCCTCTTCTTGCTCTTAGGGTCACCAAGGCCACCAGCGATGGCATCCACTACATGTCACCAAGGAGCCATCCCCTGATCCCTCCACCCCAGGAGGTGTTTGCTATGGATGTTGCTGGAAGAACCCCCCATGACACCAGAGTGCTATGACTGATGGCTGTGGGTCTCCAAAGAGCCACCTTGGGCAACCCATGAGGTCCTGGTGGGGCTGAATGTGCCCTGATCCTCACAGCAGTTGTTCTGCCCCTGTGATGAAGATGAAGGTGCCTGTGTTGGCACAAGGAGGCACTGTCCTCCCATCAGATCTATCCCTTCATCCATCAGATCTGTACCTCCACACCTGATATCTGTGTGCCCCTCATCAGATAGATGTCTACCCATTGCATTTATGTGTCCACACACCAGATCTCTGTGTCCATCCATCAGATCCTCAAGCTGCACCAAGGCAGGTTTAGATGGAGCTGAGGAACAATTCGTTCCCCCAGGCATTGGAAGAGGCTGCCCAGGGCAGGGCTGCAGTCACCGTCCCTGCAAGCGTTCACACCCGTGGAGGCGAGGCCTCAGTGCCACGGGTCAGTGGTGTCATTGGCAGTGCTGGGAACAGTTGGGCTGGATGAGCTTAAAGGGTTTTTCCAGCCTGGTTGGTTCCGTGATTCTATGACTCTCTGTCCACCCATCAGACCCGTACATCCCCGTGCCCGGGAGGCCGGGAGCTGGCTGGCCGTGGGCCGGGGAGTGCCTCCACACACGTGTGTGCCTGTCCATGCATGTGCCGGCACACGTGTGTGCCCAGGGGCGGGCGCTGCTGCGCCGCTGAACCGACCGGTCTGGGCATCCCGCTGCGGGAGGGAGGGACCGGCTGCTGGGGCTGGGGCCGGGGCTGGGGCCGGGGCCGGGGCCGGGGCCGGGGCCGGGGCCAGGGCCGGCACCGAGAGGGGCCCCGGGGGGACCGGACAGAAACGCCCCGCTGCCGCCACCGCTCTGCCGGACACGGGCAAAGACGGGGGCGTGGCCAAAGCCGAGGGGGCGAGGCCAGCGGGTGTCATTACGTATGTGATTGGATGGGACGGGAACGTGGGCGTGGCCACCCTTCTCGCCGTCGTCACCTCGGCACGGCGGGCGCGGGGGTTCGAGGGAGCTTGGGGATACTCCCGACAAGCGGGACCCCCACACTCCCTCCCTGCAGCGGGATCCCCCATCTCCCCCCGGACCCCCATGTCCCGTCCCCACCCCCGAGACCCCCACAGCCCTTCCCGACCCCAGCTCCCCCTTTCCCCATCCCTGCTCCAGGACCTCCATATCCTACTCCTGCTCCCAGACCCCTATACCCTGCTGGAATGTGGGGTGCAGGCAGGAGTGCCAGGTAAGGAGGGGTCACCCCCCCCTCCAGAACAATGGCTTTATTTGGGGGCTGCCCTTGCGCCACCCTCAACACCCAGCACCCATCCTGCACCCCACCCAGGGTCGTTGTTCCCCCCCAGATCCTATTGGAGGGGCCGCGGCGGCATGCTGCCCAGGGGAGCTGCTGGGGCTGAGGGGGCCTCAGGCGCTGGAACTGTTCATGTCACCCAGAGCCACTGGTGCTGCTCCTGCTCCTCCTCTTCCTCCTCCTGCTCCACCCACCCGCGATGGGGTTGATGGTGAGACGGGACCGTGGGACCCCCATGTGCCACTCATGGGTGCCCAGGAGTCCCCACGCAGAGCTGCTCCCACCCACATCCCTGTCCTGTTTCCGTCCCCATCCCAGTTCCCATTCCTAATTCCATCCTGTCCCCATCCTTGTCCCCATTCCCATCCCTATCTGCATCCCCATGTCATTCCTATCCCAGCCCATCCCCATCCCGAGCCCATCTCCATTCCCATCCTGTCCCCATACCATTCCCGTCCCTGTCCCAGGTCCATCCCCATGCCAATCTCATCCCCATCCTGTCCCCATTCCAGCCTGTTCCCATTCCCATCCCATCCCATCCGAGTCTCATCGCCATCCTAATCCTTTCCCCACCCTAGCCTGTCCCCATACCCATCCCTATCCTGTTCCCATTCATACCGCTGCCCATCCCCATTCCAATCTCATCTCCATCCAAATCCCATCCCCATCTCTGTCCCCATCCCACCCCAGTCCCTCTTCCAATTCCATCCCTACCCTGATCCTGACCACATTCTAATCTGTCCCTCTCCCACCCCCAACCCCATCCCCATCTCTTCCAAGGAGCCAGGATCAGACCACTCACAGGGGATGAGGTATTTGTAGTGGAGGGTCCAGGATACCTGCAGGGCAGACTCTACGGCAGCTAAAGAGAAGGGTCTGGGGTACACAAAGGGCAGGGTCCATGGGGTACCTATAGGGAAGGTCTGGGACAGTCAGACAGCAGGAGCTGGGGCAGCTATAGCGCAGGTGTGGGGCAGTTCTATAGGGGTGGGTCTGGGGCATCTATAGGGGCGGTACAGGGACGGGCAGTGGGCAGCAGGCCCCGCCCGCAGGGATGCTCTGGGATCCGGCAGCTCCCGTCACCGCGGAACCCCTCCCGCTCCCGCCCTTCACCGTGGTGTCCGAACGCGCCCGCTCACTGGCGTCGCCCAGGGCCCCCGGAGCCGCAGCGGCGCCACCGCCCGGCCCCGCCCCTTCATGTACAGGACCCGCCCATAGCCACCGCCCGGCCCCGCCCCTCCCAGCATAGGTCCCACCTACACAAACGGCCAGGAAACCCCGCCCCTCCCTGTCCAGGCCCCGCCTACCACGGGTGCTCCTGGCCCCGCCCACTGCTGCCCCGTGGCCGGGGGTGACCGCCCAAGTGTGTCCGTGACGACAGAGACACGTCACATTATGACACATGACGTAATCACAACATGTCACATCACCTACTACAACCTAATCGATATGATATGATATATGATATGATATGATACAATATGATATTAGACTCTGACAGTATAAACACAACACATTAGATCAGAACAGAATAAATCACATCTTTATTACAGATAACCCCAAAATTCCCACTAGGAAAGCAAGGAGATACAGATGCATGTATAAATACAGAAATAAGAAAATATAAATGTGGTCATTTATATCTTATATATACTTAAAATGTAATGTAATCAATATTTAGATTTAATTTTAATCTATAAATATATCTCTCTATATTTAATCTATGCAGATATAACAAGAATGAAGTAAATATGAATTTATTACAAGTTATCAGGTAATTGGAGCTGGTGATGTAAGTGGACACACCACTTCCAAAATTATACAGCACCAATCTGATTTATATTACATACAGCAGCAGAATATTTCGATTTTCATATTGAATCCATAATATAAAATATTTATATTTTTAGGGTATAAAATATATAATATTTATATGATCTAAAATTAGATTAGAACAGAACAGAGAAGAATAGGATCACATCTGTCTACTACAAGTCAGCACAAAATTACACCAGGAAAGCAAGTGTGTTGTGTGTGTATATAGACATATAGGTATGGGTATAGATATATAGATAGAGATATAAAGATAAAGATACATGTAGATATATAGATAAAGATGTAGATATAGCTACATATATAGACCTAGAGATGTAGAATAAATNCTGTCTACTACAAGTCAGCACAAAATTACACCAGGAAAGCAAGTGTGTTGTGTGTGTATATAGACATATAGGTATGGGTATAGATATATAGATAGAGATATAAAGATACATGTAGATATATAGATAAAGATGTAGATATAGCTACATATATAGACCTAGAGATGTAGAATAAATATATACATATTACAAGTTATTAGATAATTCAAACTGGTGGCATTAATTACAGGACTGTACAGCAATAATCCATGGCATGGTACATACAAAAAGTACAATATTGATCTTTTCACACTGTATGCAAAATAACATATTGAGGCTATGATATTACAATGTAAAGTATGTAACATAATGAGACAAAATTTATAATACAATGTAACGTAGCATAATGTAACATAATAATATAATGTAATGTAATATAATAGTGGAATTCAAATAGAACAGAGTAGAAAATAATATCACATCTCTACTACAAGTCACTACAAAATTAGCACTAGGAAAGCAAGTGGATGCATATATATGTGTATATACAAAACCAAGAATAAAGCTAGTATCAGTATATTATGTCACTGGGTAATTGCAGCTGGTGATGTTAGTGGATGCAACACTGCCAAAGACACACGATAATAATCTGCTGTGTGTTTCAGGCAGAAATTAGAATCTTGGTCTTTTTATACTGCATAGAACATATGCAGTAGTTGTATTTTTATCATATGTTATATATGATATAGTATATTGTATATACTATATAGTATATATTTATCCATGACTACCAGGGATGGAGCATTCACAACTTCCTTGGGTAACCTGTGCTGGTGCCTGATGGGTTGATGGCCTGACTGAATCAGGAGAAGGAAGGAACATGATTGTCATCACTGGATGTGACCTGATCATTACACAACAACGATCACGAGAGGGAAAGGAAATCAAAGGAGTTTTCCCCCAGACTCCTCTCCTTCAGGTGCTCCTGGTGGCACACACATTGGTTTTGGCTCCAGGCCCATTGCCAAGGAGTGGGATGAGGGATAAGGTCAGAGCAAGGATCTGGGGGAGACAACCTGATAACAACAGATGGTTTCACTGCCCACTGCTGGGAAAGGAGATGCTCATTTCCCTGACAGCTGCCCACCACCCGTGTGGAGCTGCAAGGAGGTGTTTGGAAGGAGAATGTTCATGTTGTGAAGATGAACCAGGATGGTTCACCCAGCAGGCATCTGATGGTCCTCATTCTTTACTATGGAGCAGTGCCCAGAGAAGCTGTGGCTGCCCCATCCCTGGCAGGGTTCAAGGCCAGGTTGGACACAGGGGCTTGGAGCAGCCTTCTCCAGTGGAAAGGGGTCCCTGCCCGTGGCAGGGGTTGGAACTGGAGGAGCTTTAAGGTCCCTCCAACCCAAACCAGTCTGGGATTCTATGATTCTATGCTCATTTATACCTAAAGTTGAGATTACACCACAGCTGTCATCAAAAGCTGTCCAGATCGGCCAATGAAGACCACCATAGTCTACCAGTTGGTGAAAGCAACTATCATGCAGGTGGCTGAGGTTTGGGGTTCACAGGTCCAAGTGCCAAATCACAGTTGAGTTTTAAGCAGGAAAACCATTGTGTTGGGGATGATGAGGGATGTTGGAGACGCACCAAATTCCTTGGGCTTCAGCTCATCTCTGTCTCTGTTTAGATCCATTAGGATCCATTGTCTGATAGGGTAGAAACCATGCTCCTTATCCTATGTTATAAATACTTGCCATGAGGACCACAAGGATCTACCACCCCTCAAGCTGTCCTAAGGTGGGCATGGGGCTGTCTGACCACTGCACCATTGGAGATAGGGAAGGTGAGTGTGTTCCTTGGGAGACCAACACCAACGCTTTCAAGGTCCTTTGGACAAGGGATCTGCTTGATGGTTCCACCTGGATCCATGATCCATGCCCTAGACTTGCATCATCAGACCAAGCCATCACGTCCTGGGTGTCCTCTTTGACCCATCATGGTGTACTGTGAGCATCAGCATCTTCTGGATTGTGCTGGGCTGAAGAATCCCCCTGTCCTTCCAGGATGGAGAACAGGGTCCATATCTTAAGGGTGCATCTCCAGCAATGGATCCAGTATCCAACAGGGAAGAAGCCAGCAGAGCTTTATCCCATGGTGACCACCACCGCTAAGAACATTGCCACCCCAAGGGGGGTACAGAACTACAAAATAAAATGTAAAACCCTTTAGAATTAGTCTTAGGTAATGTTAAGTTTGGGTTTGTAACATTAGCATTGCTTTGTAACATGTAACATTAGCTGGCTTTGTAACAGTAGCAATGGAAAATTACTGAGATGCATGATACATAGGAAAAAAAAATAGAGAGCAGTTGGAGAACGTAACAAAATTCTTTGTATAAGATAAACGGTTGTAGTTGGTGTAGTTTTAGGTCCTTATGACCTTAGTACAAAAATAAGGGTGAAAAAACAGGATAGAAAACCAGGACAGAGGGATAAGGAGTGTCTGGGAACTGCAGGTGTCCGGGATGGGCTTCAGTTAAACTAACAGGTAAGTAGGAGGATAGGAGGATTATGATGTCTCTGGTGCTAACAAACCAATTAGACTGGCATCAACATCTACTGAGCACGCTTCAGAGGCTGCCAGGAGTGATGAAGATTGTTGGAAGAAGTAAAGGACCCTCAGAGACCAGCACCACAATTCTGTACGCATGCGAGGAGCCTTCTGGAAAATGATGTGATCCATACGTAGCCTCATGAATATGTATGTCCAGGGACTATATAAGGACAGCTTGTGTGGCAATACGGGGACACACGTTAGGAGGAGTTATCCCCCGTGTCTCCTGGCGCCGCAATAAAGAATCCCTGCTTGTCAGCTGGAAAACTTTGTTGGCAAGTTTGTTCCTGGAGTTTTCTCCGAATCAGTGACCACCACCGCGAAGAACATTGCCACCCCAAGGTGGACCCAGACCGTAGAGGACTGAACTGGGCTCTATGGGGAGCTCATTGGCACAATCCCAATGGTATCCTCCTTCCATGACTCCTCTGTGGAGGATGAAGAGGAGGAGGACTCAATAGAGGTTGGGTCATGGCTTGATGGAGACCCCCTTCCCTTCCGGATGGCTGGGATGTGGTTACACCTTCTCCAGACCCTACCAGAGGAGTCCCTTCCCTTAACTGCCACCTGGATGCATTTCCAGTGGGATTTGTTAGGATTTGATCAGGATTTGTCAGCCAAGGGTCCCATGAACTTCTGCTCTAGGATTTGATGTATCCTTCATGAATATATTTACATAATATAATAACTGGGATGGATCCCAAAGTTTCTGGATGCAGGAAGCTGCTTGACTGGCCAGTCCCAAACCCTCTTCCTGCAGGAAAAAACATAAATGGCTCCAAGTTGGGTCTTCTTCCTTCCTATTAAGGTCTTTTTGTACCAGATCACTTGGTTTTGACAAAGGAGCACCAGTCTCCCACTGGAGTTGGAATTTGGGTCTGGATCAGCCCCACATCCATGTTTGGAGCTGGAGCGTGGGACTGGAGGCAGCTCAGTCCTGGGAACGAGGGCTCTGGCTCACTGTGTGTCCCCAGTGGGACGTTGGGGTCTGGATTTGCTCTTTCCCATCATCTGGCTGGACACATTGATGGGAATGAGTCAAATCCAGACACCAAGATCTCACTGGATGGTGAATGGCTGGTGACTCCGGTGCTGTGTCCAGTATGGAAACACCACATGGATCCACCATGAGTGGTTTGCTGGGGACAGGGACATTAAGGAAGCAGCAAAATCAGCATCAGTGCCAATGTGGGGCTTCTGCTCACCCTGCATCCCTTGGGACAAACCAGAGCCAAAGCCTGGGGTCGCTGCAGCAGCTCCTTCACCCCAAGGGGACCTGGTCTGGACGTACAAGCGCAATCCCATCTTCTTCCCTAGGGTCACATCCCTGCGGATCCTGTTATTCCCCCCAGTTTTCACTGGGATGACAGCTCTGGGGAGGAGGTCCCGCGGGGCAGCCCCTTCCCTAAAACAGGGAGAGAAGCTCCTGGGGGGCTGAGGTGGCCCCATGGGGCTGGGGGGACTCATGGGAGGCCACTGCAGGAGATAAGGGGACCCCAGGGGCTGGGAATAGAGTTGGGAAGGAGACTGAGATCACCCTGGGCTGAGCTGGGCTGAGCTGTTGGGAACAGTGGGCCAGGCTGGGATGGGGCCCTGGGGGTGGTAGGATTCTGGTGGAATGAGGTGACAGGGAACGTGGGAGCCCAGTGGGATGGGGTGACGGGGCTGGGATGGGTGATGGGACTCGGGGGGGTGGGGTGGAGGAACAGGACTGGGGGGGTAGTGGGGCCCCAATGGGATGGAGGGATGGGACTGGGGGTGTGATGGGACCCTGGGTGCATGGGGTAACGGGACTGGGGGAAGGCGGGACTTCAATGGGATGGGATGATGGAACTGGGGGCAATGGGGTCCCGGGTGCACACGGTGACAGGACTGGGGGTGTGGTGGGATGGAGGCACAGGACTGGGAGATACAGAACCCTTGTGGGAGGCAGTGACAGGACCGGGGGGGCGGTGGTACCCCAGTAGGGCCCCATGGGACGGGTTGATAAGTGGGGTGGTGGGGTGGGCAGTGGGACCCCCGCAACCCGGTCTGTGTGTACGGGGATGCCCGGCCTGGTGCTGTGTCACGGCCCGGAGGGGGGCACAGCTCCCGTAACGGCCCCATCCTGCGCCCTGAGCCCCCCGGTGACGGTGCCGCTGACCGGGGGGTGCCCGCGGGCTCCTTCCGCGTGTGGCCGCGCCCGCCCGGACAGCTTTGAGCAACGCACCCGCAGGAGCCTTGCGGGGTCGACGCTGGCGGAGCCGGCGGTTAACGGCGAGGGGCGAGCCCGGGTGCAGCGCCCCGGGTTCGATCGTACCGGTACCGAGCGGTGCCGGCAGTAAGCGGAAAGGACAGGCGGGAGCGGGAGGAAGCGGAACGGATCGCAGCGGAACGGAAGGAAGCGGCCGCGTGTTTCCGGGGGGGGGGGGTGGCG
>NDXB01021964.1:0-32835 GCA_002631895.1 Agapornis roseicollis | reverse complement strand
GGGGGGGGGGGGGGGGGGGGGGCTGCGCTGCGCGAGTGCACGGTCCCGGCCCGGTACCGGAGCGCGGGGCCCGGACATGGCGGCGGGCGGCGGGCGGCGCTGAGCGGAGGCGGCCGCGGCCATGGCTATGGAGGGCGGCGGGAAGCCGGGGCTGCAGGTCGTGTACCAGGCCGTGCAGGCGCTCTACCACGACCCCGACCCCAGCGGCAAGGAGCGGGCGAGCTGCTGGCTGGGAGAGCTGCAGCGATCGGTGAGGCCCGGCGGGCACCCGGGGATCTCCCCGCTCCGTGAGGGCCCTATGGGGGTAGCGCGGCTTTGGGGATAACCCCTCCCCCCCACCCCTCCCCGACTCTCCAGTGATCGGGGTTTGCTTCCCAACAACGGGAATGACGGGATGAGGGGTTGGGATGAGCCCTCGCTGTGCCTGGGGGNATCCTCAAGGCAGATCCTGTTAACTCTGTGGCCTTCTGTGGGGGTATAAAGGTCTATTCATGTAGATAGCATTGAAGGTTTGTGACCATTCGAAGCACAGGGGGGGGGGGGGGGGGGGGGGGGGGAATGTGGATTTATCCGGAGCGTATCCCGCTGTTTGGGGTGAGGGCGGTGGGGGGCATCGCCCGCCTGTCCCAGAGCCGTTGGGGGAGTCAGTGATGGGCCCGAAGCCCCATTGCTGCGCTCTGGAGTCTCCTATGTGACAGATAGTGAGCTGTTTCACCCCAAACCTCACCCTGAAGAGCCTAAACCTGGGAATTCATGTGTCAGTGATGGATCCAAAGCCCCGCTCCTGCACTCTGGAGTCTGTATGTGGCGTATGTTGAGCTCCTTCACCCCAAACTTCACTCTAAAGAGCCTAAACCTGGAAGATAACGTGTGTTTTCTGTCATTGATGGATCCAAAACCCCATTCCTGGTCTCTGTGGAGTCTCTGTGTGATGCACAGTGAGCTCCTTCACCCCAAACTTCACCCCGAAGAGCCTGAATCTGGGAGCTGACGTGTGTTTTGTTTCCTCACATCATCCTGGTGGCAGCGGATTTACTCCCTTTAGGTTGTAACCTGGAGGTGACTTCGCTTCCCCTCTCCAAAGCCTATAGCTCCTCCTGGAGCATCGCCCCCTCTTCCCAGCCTGTGCCACCCTGGAGCAGTTTTCCCCCTCTGCTCTTACCCACAACCCCTTTTCCTCCCTTTTCTCCCCACTGGGCTCTTTATCCTATGGGATATTTCCCCCTCTGTGCTTCCCACACACACTTCCTGGAGCACCATCATCTCCATCAGCTTCCCATGGGCTGGTGGATCTCTTTTTACACAAACTCATGGTTTTTCCCTTTTTTCCTCCCTACTTTACTCCTCTTCCACCCTGAGTTTGCAGCAGGGTTTGTTTCTGCACCTGGAAACCCATCAATTTGTGTGTGTGTGTGTGTGTGTGGATTTAAGCAGCTGCTTCCCATGTGTTATCCTCTTGGGAAGGGGCTTTGCCATTTGGAAAGCACCTGGGGAGAACTTGGGTCCTATGGAGGGGCTCAGTGGCAGGTCCAATCCTATGGTGGTTCTTTGGTGGATCTGAGCACTGCTGGATGTGGTTATGTCCATTTCTATATTATAAATATACAGATATATACATTAGAAATTATACAGATCTCATTTGGGTTAAAAAAGAGGGAAAATACTATTTCAGAGCTACTTTTTGTTCCAGAAACCACCCGAATCTGTGCTTGCGGGAGTGAGTGCTCTGTTTGCTGCCTGAGGGCACCCAGAGCGCCTGAAGGACTCTGACCTTAGAGCACAAGTATTGAGTATTGACTCTGCAGTTCATGGTTTGAGTTGGAAGGGGCCTTAAAGCTCCTCCAGTCCCAGCCCCTGCCACAGGCAGGGACCTCTTCCACTGGAGCAGGTTGCTCCAAGCCCCTGTGTCCAACCTGGCCTTGAACACTGCCAGGCATGGGGCAGCCACAGCTTCTCTGGGCACCCTGTGCCAGCGCCTCAGCACCCTCACAGGGAACAGCTTCTGCCTAAGAGCTCATCTCAATCCACACACATTGGGTATGAACACTGGGTACAAGGTGTCCCACCAGGAGCAGAGCTGGGAGTGTTGAGGACTTTTAACCCCCTGAGGACCCATAAGGTCAGGATCTCTCTGTCTGTGGCAAGTGTTGGGATTGGTTTTGCTCTGTTGTGGTTTCTTTGGCTCTTCTCTGTGTCATCCTGGTTGTTTTTAATGTAAACCATGGGTGCCCTGGAAACCAAAGGGTTCCCTTTCCTTTTCAGAGAGGAATACTACTCCTCAAGAGAAATGCCTTCAGGAATCTCTTCCCTGCTTGGACTGACTTTGTTTTATGTACCAGGGTGGTTTAAACTCAAGCAGGGACTTAGTTTGACTCCAGATTGACAGCATTTCTGCTTCTCAGTTTTAGTTGTTCTTATTTGGCCTGATCCTTTCAGGATTAGGATTAATCCCAGTGATTTCCCAGCCTTTTGGGTGCTCTGGGAAATCACTTGATTTCATCCATCACCTCTTCACTGAGTGTATTCCAACTTTCAGGAGCACTTTGATAGCATTAACATCCAGACAGATAACACATGGGACCTGCTCAAGGCCAGAAGAGGTGACACTGAGAGCTCTGTAGTGACCTACTGATGCAGCTTGAGGTGGTAATTGTGGGCGCATGGGGTGGCACCAGTGGTTTTAACCCTGTGGTAGGTGGGAGCTATGGGGTACAAGGACCCGTTGGCTGTGGTAGAACATCCCTTGGAGTCTTACTGAAATTACGGTGAAGCTGCATCTCAGCAGCATCACCCTGCAGGTCTGGGGTTGTCTGTTCACAGAATCCCACACTGGTTGGCATTGGAAGGGACCTTAAAGCTGTGGCAGGATGTCTGGGAGTCCATTTGGGCACATCCAGAGGCAGCATGGGTCTCAAAACATCATTTCATGAGCTGCTGGTATCAAAAGCAATGGGTAGAAAAGGCCGTGGCAGAGAGAATGACGTGTCTTCTGGCCTGGCATTGGAGAACACACGTTTCCTGACCAGCCAGGTAGCCTCCTGTGTTAAGCTGGGTGATGTGATGGGTAGGGAGAGCAATGGATGTCCTTTTCCTTGATGTTTAGCAAGGTTTCCAACACTGTCCTACAGTAACCAGAGAGATGGACCTGGTGGTTGGGCTCAAACAGCTGTGGTCATCAACCTGAAATCCAGCTGCTGGCCAGTTAAGTGACATTCCACAGGGATCCATAGTAGTGTGGATACTGGATGAGAGGCCAGATCCACCACAGCGAGTTCATGGACGGTGCCATGTTGGAGGAGCAGTTGATGTTCTGGAGGCAGGCCTGCTTGCAAGGGATCTTGGTTGGGTGGAGAAACAGGGATCTCAACATCAAAGGCCAGCTCAGAGTCCTTTCTCCTGGATATGAACACCTCATGGATCAGCCTTGAGATGGCCAGATGGGAATCAATGGGGTTTGGGATTTAGGAGACCAGGTTGCCCCTGCACCACATTAGGGTGGATAAACCCTGGCACAAAGACCAGGGTGAGGAGGTCTCCATCCTTGGAGACCTTCACAACTGCTCTGAATGGGCTTGACTGAAGTTGCTTCTGCTTTGAGCAAAGACCCCCAGGCTGCTGCTTCCCACCTGATCCTGTGGTTTAGGTTTCTCTGCTGTCTTCTCATAGTCTTCCTGGCTACAACATAGATCCTCCATGGTGATGCTTGCCCATGGAAGCAGTTGAATCCTTCCAGGGAAGAGGAATTTGGGGGGAATAGACAAGTTAAACCAGTTGGTGGAAGTTTAGAAGGAAGAGCTGCCTCTGCAAGAAGGCTTTACCCACAGCTCCACAACAAAACTTTCCTTTGCAGCTGGAAGCTCTGGATTCTGGCATCACCTACAACTCACACTTCATCTTTGTGCTGGTTTGGTGTCTATCTCTTCGTCTGGTGTTGAATAGGCCCATTCTTCCCTTTCCATTTGGAAAAGGAAGGATATTCCAGGGCTCTTTGCTGAAATCCATGACCAAAGCCAGCTTCGTGGTGCAGCCACATCTCCAGCAAACAAGCTGCTGTCTGTATTCCTCTGTAACAGGCACAAGCCTGGCTGTCAGGCTCTCCCCTGGAAGATGTCACCTTGAGCAGCCCTCTGAAGGCATCTTCAGAGTCTTGTTGAGCAGAAGGCTTGTTTTGGAAGGCTCCTCCTCTACCTAAAGCTGGAGCTCAGTGCAGTTGATGTGCATTAGAACCAACCTTCAAAAGCCTCTGTGAGACCTTAGGGAGAGGCTGCTCAATAGCGGAAGGGTTTGCAGCTGCCTTGGCTTGGGAATCATGACCTTGGACATCTTGGAGATACTGCTTGGACAAGGAATGGACACAGAGAGCTCTTTTGGAAGAGGAACACTTTGTGGGTACCTCTCAAGTGGAAACCCTCCTGTTTTCACAGCTCAAACCAGCTTTGGTCTCAAAGTGATCCATAACATTTGAGGCTGCCAGAGGATCTCCTCTGGCTGCAGCTTCCATAAAGCTGGAAGATTTGTTCTGTGAGGAACAATGCCACTACCTGGGATTGAATGGACTGGATGCTCCTTTTCCCAAGTTGATTTCTTCAGGAAGATGTATGTGTCATGGAAAGGACTGGAGCTGAGGCGCTGGCACAGGGTGGCCAGAGAAGCTGTGGCTGCCCCATCCCTGGCAGTGTTCAAGGCCAGGTTGGACACAGGGGCTTGGAGCAACCTGCTCCAGTGGAAGGGGTCCCTGGCCGTGGCAGGGGTTGGAACTGGAGGAGCTTTACGGTCCCCTCCAACCCAAGGCAGTCTGGGATACCGTGATCTTACCAGCTCCATTTCCACCCCTCTCCAGGGCTGAGGCTCTCTGCACCAAGGTTCTTCCATCAACTCTGTGTTTGTGTAAGAGCTTGGAGGAGCGCTGAAGAGCAGCCCTGACACTGGGGGCACGTGGCTGCTGTTGTGAACAAGCTTTGGAATGATGGGAGGCTGAAATCCTTGCAGAGAAGTGATGGAGCAGCAGGAATTGGACACTAAAATATTGAAACCACATTACTTCTTTGGTCCAGGGTTCTCAATGATCATTTCTGGACCTCTGCCACCACAAGTCCTCTCTGAATGATGGATCCTCATCAGCCCACCTGGTAAAGCTGAAATGAAAGCTGCTCTTTCTGCAGGGATCATTGTTCTTTGGGCAGAGAAGGTCCCTGAGCCCTCGGTCACTCCTTGTTACAGCTGCATCAATCCCCAGCTCCCATTTCATCCACTGTTTTAAACATCAAGCTGCAGATGTGCCACCCTTCATTGTGAGGGTTTGGGTTTGATTCGGAGAAAACTCCAGGAACAAACTTGCCAACAAAGTTTTCCAGCTGACAAGCAGGGATTCTTTATTGCGGCGCCAGGAGACACGGGGGATAACTCCTCCTAATGTGTGTCCCAGTATTGCCACACAAGCCATCCTTATATAGTCCCTGGACATACATACATATTCATGAGGCTACGTATGGATCACATCATGTTCCAGAAGGCTCCCTGCATGCGTACAGAATTGTGGTGCTGGTCTCTGAGGGTCCTTGACTTCTTCCAGCAATCTTCATCACTCCTGGCAGCCTCTGAAGCACGCGCAGTAGATGTTGATGCCAGTCTAATTGGTTCGTTAGCACCAGAGACATCATAATCCTGCTATCCTCCTACTTATCAGTTAGTTTAACTGAAGCCCATGCAGTTCCCAGACACTCCTTATCCCTGTGTCCTGTTTTTCTATTCTGTTTTCTCACACTTAATTTTGTACTAAGGTCATAAGGACCTAAAACTACGCCGATTACGACAGTTTATCTTATACAAGGATTCTTGTTATGTTCTCTAACTGTTCGCTACTTTTTTTCTCTATGCNAGACACTCCTTATCCCTGTGTCCTGTTTTTCTATTCTGTTTTCTCACACTTAATTTTGTACTAAGGTCATAAGGACCTAAAACTACGCCGATTACGACAGTTTATCTTATACAAGGATTCTTGTTATGTTCTCGAACTGTTCGCTACTTTTTTTCTCTATGTATCATGCACCTCAGTAACTTTCCATTGCTACTGTTACAAAGCCAGCAAACTTGACATTACTTAAAACTAATTCTAAAGGGTTTACATTTTATTTTGTAATTCTGTGTCCCCCTTGTTTCAGGCTTTATCTGCCTCTGGAAGCTGGGTGCTATGCAGAGCTCTTTGGATGATGGTCTTCAGAGCTCAATGACAAGGCCTTGAGCTGGCTTCTTGCTTTATGTGCCTTCTTTTATTGCTCAATTCTTACATGAAAAGTCAGGCTTGAACCCCAGTGTGGAGCTGGATCAATGGTAAAACCAAATGTTACACTTGCGAGCAAGACTGTGCACATAGATCCCATGGGACTGGAGGAAGACAAGCTTGAAGCCCATGAACACATCCATAGGGGTGAGAACAGCAGCTCCTTCCAGGAAACCAGGAGCAAGCTTTTCCTTTGGCATCTTCCAAGACAAGGTGGATTGTAGGCTTGCAGAGCAGCCTCTTCCACCCCATAATATCATCTCAGTAGGAAGGTGAGTATCGCCCACAGGACTTGAGGTGGTTGGAGAAGATTCTCCTAACACAGCCCAGTGGCCACAGGAGGATGCTCTTAGAATCATAGGATAGTTAGGGTTGGAAAGGACCTTAAGATCATCCAGTTCCAACCCCCCTGCCATAAGCAGGGACACTTCACACTAAACCACGCCACCCAAGGCTCTCTCCAACCTGGTCTTGAACACTGCCAGGGATGGAGCACTCACAACTTTCCTGGGCAACCCATTCCAGTGCCTCACCACCCTCACAATAAAGGACTTTCTCCTTATAAAGTTCTGGAACTGTTTGTCTAAAAGTGCATAAGCCAGCACATAAGCTGTATGAATGGAATGGGTTTGGTTGGAAGGGACCTTAAAACTAAACTAGTAATAGCTGGAGTTATTGGACAAAGCTCATTTGACAGCCCCTGGGCACAGAGTCAGGTGGAAAAGAAGGATCAAAGCCTGGTAGGAGGGAAGGAGCATGTCTGGAAGGAGGCAGCTCTGGAAGGATGCTCTCCTTGACCATCGTGGGCTTCAAAGTTTGGTGAGCACCTATTGAAAGTAGGGACAGGCCAAGGGGAATGGCTTGAACCTGCCAGAACAGGGGAGACTGAGATGAGCTCTTAGGCACAAGCTCTTCCCTGTGAGGGTGCTGAGGCGCTGGCACAGGGTGCCCAGAGAAGCTGTGTCTGCCCCATCCCTGGCAGTGTTGAAGGCCAGGTTGGACACAGGGGCTTGGAGCAAGCTGCTCCAGTGGAAGGGGTCCCTGGCTGTGGCAGGGGTTGGAACTGGAGGAGCTTTAATGTTCCTTCTAATAGTGATTATAGTGATAGCAAACCCAGTCTGGTAAGTGTTGGATGTGGTCACCATGTTCCTTCTGGGTGCCCATGGCTTGTGTGTAGCAGGTTTGGGGGTGCAGGTCTAAAGAATTGGCCGAGGCACTCAGGGTTGGTCACACAGATGGTGTAGATTGATTATTTCAAGCTCAGCTATGCAGATTTCAAGTGCTGTGGAAAAATAAAACCTTAATTTTAAAGGAAAAGCTGACTGATGTTTCCAGAGCTGGAATATTGCTGATGTTTGGGAAAGGAAGACGATTGGATCATCTGACTCCTCTGAAGCATTCCTCAACTGGAGACCCTTAACCCAAGTGTTTCTTCCCAAGCCATGCTGATGTGCTGCAGCAGTGGTGGGGTTTGGTGACAACTGATGGCCCAGCCAAGCTTTCCTGGCTTCGTTTTTCTACCAAACCCTGTGTAGTGAGTGCTTCAGCAGCTCTGAACAGTGATTGTGCTGTGATGTTGAGCCCACCCTGGTGAAGTGAGGGTGGCACAGGCTGTGCCTATGAGTCCTGTGGCTCACCCAGTGCTCTCCTTGTAGCTTCTGGTGCCTTCAGTCTCACACAGGCCTGGCAGATACTCATCTTCCTCATTGCTGGCCCTCCTCCAAGCTGTTGGGCACATCCATCGTATGCAGCAGCACCTCCAGTCCCAGCCTGTGCTCTTGGACAGGGCTGGTGGCTTCAGTTCTGCAATTACATGCTATTATTGTGACCTGAAAAGGTTCTTATCCCATCCTTTCCCCATTTCTCCCTTGCTGGGCTCTTTCTGCTTCTATTGCTGTGCAATAGGCTCAAGAATTGTTCACCTTAGGCCAAAACCATCTCTCCATGCTCTTCACTGCAAGGGTGAGCATCAGATCACTCTCCAACCTGCTCTCCTGAAGGGCTTGTGGTAACTGAGGCCATGAGCATCAGCACTGGTGCTGGGAGCTCCTTCAGCTCCTTGGGTGGGTGTCACAGCCCTGGCACCTTCATTAACCAGCTCCATCACTTGAGGTGTGATGGCAACGCAAATGGACTCTCCTGATGAGAATCAGGGTGGGATTTTGAGGGGAGAGGATCCATTTTCATCATCATTCCCAAAGGGAATTTGGGTTTCACTTGCTGACTGTGCTTCCTGCAGGTCCACGCTTGGGAGATCTCTGACCAGCTGCTGCAGATCCATCAGGATGTGGAATCCTGCTACTTCGCGGCACAGACCATGAAGATGAAGATCCAAACTTCCTTCTATGAACTCCCCACGGATTCCCATGCTTCCCTACGGGACTCACTGCTGTCCCACATCCAGAACTTGAAAGACCTGTCACCAGTCATCGTAACCCAGGTGGGTGCTGAGCAGAGGGGTGGAAGAAGCTGCTCTGAATGTCCATTCCCATTGGGAGCAGGCTGGTACCAGGCTGGTGTCACAGCCCTGCCAGAGCCATTCCAGTGGGGAGCTTGGAGGAGGAAGAATTGATGAGGTGGCCACCTCCAGCTCTTGCCATTTTGACTTACACTGAGGCAAACCACTTGGTTGCTTTTCCTCCAGCATGGACAACCAGGAAGGTTGATGCCTGCAGCTATCCACCATTGTGTCTCCCAGTACATAATTCCTTCATTATTTAGTTCCTTTGGTTAAATCAATCCTTTATCCTCTTCTTTGCTGTTTGGAGAGGCTGAGAGGAGGAACAGCTCTTCCTGATCTGTCCCCTGTGCACTGCAGTGCAGACAGACCAGTGATCTGCCCAGCAGTGCCCTGGGTATCCAGGAGGATTTCTTCCAAGGTGCTGGCATGTCCTTGGAAATCCCTTCATTCTCATTATCCATAAATTCCTGTGGCACAGGGGTTTCCGACACTGCACAGACTGAGGCAGAGTTGCCTGTTCAACCCTTAAATAGTTCAATCAAATAATATCACCCACTAGGGCTATGGGTGTTCTACACAGATTGTGCACACCACATGGATAATGTGGATGAATATCCTGTGCTGAGCACTGCTCTCATGGCCACAGAACCCTTTCTCCTGAGCTGTTGGGCAGATTGTATCAGTCCACGCACTTAATGTGCTGTTTTATTTATACAAACGTGGAATCATGGAATGGTTTGGGTTGGAAAGGGCCTTAAGATATTCATAGAATCATAGAATAGTCAGGGTTGGAAAGGACCTTAAGATCATCCAGTTCCAACCCCCCTGCCATAAGCAGGGACACCTCACACTAAACCATATCACCCAAAGCTTCATCCAGCCTGGCCTTGAACACTGCCAGGGATGGAGCACTCACAACTTCCCTGGGCAACCCATTCCAGTGCCTCACCACCCTAACAGGAAAGGACTTCTTCCTTATATCCAGTCTAAACTTCCCTTGTTTCAGTTTGAACCTGTTATCCCTTGTCCTGTCACTACAGTCCCTAATGAAGAGTCTCTCCCGAGCATCCCTATAGGCCCCCTTCAGATACTGGAAGGCTGCTATGAGGCCTCCACGCAGCCTTCTCTTCTCCAGGCTGAACAGCCCCAACTTTCTCAAGCCTATCAAAGCTCCTCCAGTCCCAACCCCTGCCACAGGCAGGGATCCCTTCCACTGGAGCAGGTTACTCCAAGCCCTGTGTCCAACCTGGCCTTGAACACTGCCAGGGATGGGGCAGTCGCAGCTTCTCTGGGCACCCTGTGCCAGCGCCTCAGCACCCTCACAGGGAAGAGCTTCTGCCTAAGATCTAACCTGAATCTCCCCTATTTCAATTTGAAACTGTTTCCCTCTTTTCCTTCCAGCTTGCTTTAGCAATAGCAGACCTTGCCCTGCAGATGGCTTCTTGGAAAGGCTGCGTACAAACACTGGTGGAAAAGTGAGTAAATCTTTATATCAGTAAACTCTTAAATCGATCCTTGAGTAAACGTGGAAGGGGTGGAGCTGCATAGTTCAAAAAGGCCCCCATCAGCAAAGAGCCCATGATACAGAAAGCGTTTCTTTCACAGAATCACGAAATGGTTTGGGTTGGAAGGGACCTTAAAGCTTCTCCAGTTCCAACCCCTGCCACAGGCAGGGACCCCTTCCACTGGAGCAGCTTTCTCCAAGCCCCTGTGTCCAACCTGGCCTTGAACACTTGTTTGTCACCTGCCCTCACAGCCCGTCCTCCCTCCCCGTTGCTCCAGGTACAGCAATGATGTTACATCACTCCCCTTCCTGCTGGAGATTCTCACGGTGCTGCCGGAGGAGGTGCACAGCCGGTCCCTGCGCATCGGAGCCAACCGACGCACCGAGATCATAGAGGATCTGGCCTATTACTCCAGCACAGTCGTCTCTCTGCTGGTAAGGAGACCATAGAGTGACCAGGCACTGGTCAGCTGCTGGAGAGCTTCATCCAGCTTCTTGGAATCGGAGGTTCAACTGGGTTAGAAAAGATCTTCCAGATCATCAAGTCCAACTGTTCTCCAGCACTTCCAAGGCCACCACTAACCCATGGCACTGAGGGCCTCATCTACATGGTTTTTGTAGATGAGGCTCCGTCATTCTTCTCCCTCTTCACATCACCAGTCCATGCTATTCCAGGTTGGGTGTATGAAACAAAATGGTTTTATATATTTCAGTTCCAAGCAGATCAAAATCAGAGTCAGGTTCTTGTTGTCAGCCCTGGTTTGACAACAGAGCTAGTTCTGGGAACTCAGCTGTCTCATCCTCTCAACCAGACTATCCCTGTGAGCACTGCATTGATTTCGTTGGTGGTACCAAGTATGGAGGCTTCTCTTCCAGCATTCTGTGCTGTAAGTTCAGGAGGAGCGCTTTAGTCTCCTAGATTTTAGGTCCAGCCATTGGCTAAGCTGAGATTCCTGTGCAGGCTGTGCTCGTTTTGTGTTGTTTGAGGGCTAAGCAAGAAATTACTTCAGCACATTATGAGTGTGTGTATGTAGGTCTCTAGGTCTTCATCTTGAGATCTGCACATCCTGTGTCTTGATATATCACAGAATCCCAGACTGGTTTGTGTTGGAAGGGACCTTAAAACTCCTCCAGTCCCAACCCCTGCCAAGGGCAGGGACCCCTTCCACTGGAGCAGCTTGCTCCAAGCCCCTGTGTCCAACCTGGCCTTGAACACTGCCAGGGATGGGGCAGACACAGCTTCTCTGGGCACCCTGTGCCAGCGCCTCAGCACCCTCACAGGGAAGAGTCTTCCGAGCTCATCTCAGTCTCCCCTGTTCTGGCAGGTTCAAGCCATTCCCTTGGCCTGTCCCTACAGGCCCTTGTCCCAAGCCCCTCTCCAGGTTTCCTGCAGCCCCTTTAGGCACTGGGGCTGCTCTGAGGTCTCCCCTTCAGGAGCCTTCCCTTGTTCTGGCTGCCCCAGCCCAGCTCTCTCAGCCTGGCTCCAGAGCAGAGCTGCTCCAGCCCGTGCAGCATCTCCATGGCCTCCTCTGGACTTGCTTTCAGTGAAGTCATTTTTCCCAATATCCAGTCTCCACTTCCCCTGGCACAACTTGGGGCCATTTCCTCTCATCCTCCACATGCAGTCACACAGTTGAGCTGTTCTCTCTGCTCCACAGCAGCTCAGACCTTCTTGGGAAGACTCTTCCCCGTGTATTTTTCCCATCTGAGCTCCATGCCATGACCAGCACAGCCACTGGGGGAGCCCTGTCCCACCTTTTCCTTAGGCTTGAGTTTGCACGAGTCCTTGCTCACTCCTGAATCCCTTTTCACCTTCCTGCAATCCCAGCACCATCCCTCCTGCAATCCTGCAATACCTCTCAGCAACTTCCAGCCCTTCCCTAGGAAATGTGGGAGAAGCCTGGCTGTCACATCGTTGAGATAGGCAGTGTCACCTTGCTCTGGCTGCTCCCAGCCTCACTAGCACGTTGTGAAGGTCACGAAGGGACATAGTGCTGTCCTAAGAATTTCTGTCCAGATTTCCTCTGCTTCTACCAGGAACTTTCATAGTAAATCCCAAAATTAAGTCTTCTCCATAGGGTTTAAGTGCTAAATTCCCTTTCGTGGGTGACAGAAAGGGATTTACAAAGGGATACTGTGATGAAGTGCAACATTCTACCTTCAGGCTTGAAGTGTCAAGTGAGGAGGATCTCCTGGTCAGGATTGCTTGGCCAATCCAGGCTCTCTTCTGTGAGAAAGGGAGTCTGGGATCCTTCTCCAGGTCCTGCCTGTCCACCTCTTCTTCCTTTCCCTCAGCCGGGCAAGGGAAAGGTTCCTTGCAGGAATGATGGTTCACAGGTCATCAAGATGGCCTTTGGGGTAAATCTGACCTTGATGACCCATCTTCTCTTTGGCAATAGTTGTTTTGTGATGAGGAATATAAAGTGAGATGGAATTGAGTTTAGGGGCTTATCATGTAGGGAACTCATTTGTGTCCATGCTCCACTGGTCTGAGATAGGATCCTGTAGGAAACTGGGAATGAGTGAAAGCACTCAAAGTGCTTTTCTTGCTTCCACATGGGTCCAACACTGCTGCTTGATAGAACACTTGTAGAATCCCAAACTGGTTCGGGTTGGAAGCGACCTTAAAGCTCCTCCAGTCCCAACCCCCTGGCACAGGCAGGGACCCCTTCCACTGGAGCAGCTTGCTCCAAGCTCCTGTGTCCAACCTGGCCCTGAACACTGCCAGGGATGGGGCAGCCAAGTCCTCCTCAGGGCTGCTCCATCATCCTCTTCCCAGCCTCTGTGCTTGGGATTGCCCCAGCTCATGCTGTGTGTGCCATAGGAGGGACCTGTCCTGACTGTCCCAGGCCCTCTCTGTCTTGCTGGATTCACTGAGTTCTTCATGCTAATTGTGGACACTCCAGGATGGCTTTCCAAGAATTAGACATTATTTTACTTGTGGAATTCCCTGTTGGGTTCCTCACTGGTTCCTCCTTGTCCTGTTGTAGATGACGTGTGTGGAGAAAGCGGGCAATGATGAGAAGATGCTCATCAAGATCTTCCGGTGCCTGGGGAGCTGGTTCAACCTGGGCGTCCTGGACAGCACCTTCATGGCAAACAGCAAGTTGCTGTCACTCCTCTTCGAGGTGCTGGTGAGTATTCCTCTTGGCAATGAGGGTTTGGGGGGCTTTGATGACCAGGATGTGTGGAAAGTGGGTTTCATCCCTCCTGTCTCAAGTAGGAATCCACTGCTTGCTGCACAAGGCAGGTTGTCCTGCTCTGCCAGCAGGCAGGGAAGAGCAGGCTCCCAAGGGAGAAACTGAAAGTACTCTTAGGAGTTTCCTCTGCCTGTGTGCTTGGTCCTTAGTGCAGGAATTTGATGTGGAGACAAAGCTGATGGACCAAAAGTATCCTGAGAGCTTTCACGGAATATCATGTGTGTGCTTGACTGTTTGTGTGGAAGGAAGAGTCTCTGCAGTTCCTTTGGGAACTTCTTCTGGGTTGATCCAGGGAATATGAGCCCAGAGCTGAGAACCATTCCCTGTTCATGGAAAGACTGTGACGTCTTTCCTGAGCAGATGCCCTTACTTGGTTGTACTTGGCCACCCAGCTCAGCAATCCCTATGAGATCTTTCCATGCTGCCTTGGGAATCTTGGCTTTTCCTGTGGAGCTGGAGGGACACAAGCAGCTGGAGACAGCAGAGGTCACTGCTGCCTGCAGTGTGTTGGGCTGAGGCAGAGCTTCTGCAGAGAGGGAGGTGTTGGGCTGCAGGAACCTTCCTGCTGTGCTGCTATCAGTGATCTTTCCACCTCCATGAACTGCATTCAGCAGCTGAGAGTACGAGAATCAAGTTCAAAGGCTTCTATTCAATCATGGAGTCACAGCCTGGTTTGTGTTGGAAGGGACCTTAAGATCATCCAGTTCCAACCCCTGCCATGGGCAGGGACACCTTCCACTGGAGCAGCTTGCTCCAAGCCCCTGTGTCCAACCTGGCCTTGAACACTGCCAGGGATGGGGCAGACACAGCTTCTCTGGGCACCCTGTGCCAGCACCTCAGCACCCTCACAGGGAACAGCTTCTGCCTAAGAGCTCATCTCAGTCTCCCCTGTTCTGGCAGGTTCAAGCCATTCCCTTGGCCTGTCCCTACAGGCCCTTGTCCCAAGCCCCTCTCCAGGTTTCCTGCAGCCCCTTTAGGCACTGGAGCTGCTCTGAGGTCTCCCCTTCAGGAGCCTTCTCTCCCCCAGGCTGCCCCATCCCAGCTCTCTCAGCCTGGCTCCAGAGCAGAGCTGCTCCAGCCCTTGCAACATCTCCATGGCCTCCTCTGCACTTACTCCAACAGCTCCACATCCCTCTTGTTCTGTTGCTCCAGANGCAGAGGGAATGCGAGCAAGCATCCTGCATTGCAGAGCTGCAACATCTCCTTGGCCTCCTCTGCACTTACTCCAACAGCTCCACATCCCTCTTGTTCTGTTGCTCCAGAGCTGGATTCAGTTGCCTCCCTCTGGATCCCATCCCTTCCCTCTAGCATGACCCTACCACACAGCGCAGTGTCATCAGCAGACTCACTGAGGGTGCTTGATGCTGCTGTCTGTGTCATCAACGAAGATGTTGAATAGGATCAGTCCCAACAGAACCCCTGAGGAACAGCACTTGTGGGTTTTTTTCCTTCTGAACTTCCATGGATTTCAGATGGGGTTTTCCCCTCCTGCAAGGAAGACTCAGTGGGATGGAGTCAGTTTGGACCTCGAGTATCCAGGCTGGTGAAGCAGCACAGGCTTTGCAGGGCTGGTGGGAGTGAGTTATGGGGAGTTTTGAACCTCTACAGTGGATTTTGGGGACAAGAAGAACAAACCCCTGTGTTTCCATCACCATCTCACTCCAGAACATGATCACTGGGCCCTTCTCCTTCCTTCCTTGCAGCAACAAGACAAGACATCATCAAACCTCCATGAAGCCGCTTCGGACTGCGTGTGCTCAGCCCTCTATGCCATCGAGAATGTGGAGACCAACCTGCCCCTTGCCCTGCAGCTCTTCCAGGGGGTCCTCACCCTAGAGAGTGCTTATCACATGGCTGTAGCACGGGAGGACCTGGACAAGTAAGTGAGCTTCCAGCCTGGGAAGGGAGGAGAAGCACCAGCATTAACTGTGCCGGCACCTGCATGCAGTCGGTGTTGGTTTCCATGCAGCACTCTGAAGTCTGCAATGCAAGTAAGTGTCTGTGGAGCAAAGACAAGTGAGCAGGTGACTTCCTTGGTGCACTGCTTTGTGCTCCAGCCGTGAGGCTGGGCTCAGGTTTGGACTCTCAGCAGCTCTGGATGTGGTGTTGGTGTTCCTTGGGGTGGGTTAAGAGGAAGGAAGTGTCCTGAGCTGCAGCTGATGATTTACCAGCCTTAAAATAGAGTTTAGAAGCAACCTGTTGTTCCAGATACCCATACCCAGCTCAGCTATTCCCACTGGGTGTGCCAGTGGGTCAAGAGCTCCTCATTCTTGTCTTAGGAGAAACAGAAGCCGTCATACTTTGATGGAGCACATTGACCTGAGTGCTGTGCACATGTTGGCAGCTACAAAACCTTGCTGCTGTGATGGAAACCCCCCTGACCTGCAGCCCCAGTTGATTCCAGGCCAGTTTGTGCCACAGCTTCTCTGGGCACCCTGTGCCAGCGCCTCAGCACCCTCACAGAGAAGAGCTTGTACCTAAGAGCTCATCTCCATCTCCCCTCTGTCTCCATTCCCCTTTGTCTCCATTGCCATCTTCAAGCAGAGTAGGCTCATAGATCATCTCAGACTCAAGCACTGAACTGTTTCTGTCAGAAGAGCAGCTGTGCTGTCACCCAGTGCTTGGTCATTGGGACATCCTGGGTGTGCTTTTAAAGCAGGTTTGTACCTTTGCCTTCTGAAATGTGGCACCTTCATGGAGCTGCCTTAGACCCAGGCTGCTCATGTGTCCCTCTGCCCCATGCTGTGGATTTGGAGAAGGCTTCTCAGCTGCAATGGGTGATGTGAGAATTTTATAACATTTGCTGATTGGAACTGGGTGTTTTCACCCAACTCTGAGCAAAGCCAAGTTCCCCTTTTTGTTTCCCAGCTGCTGACTGAAAGCTGAAGCAGAATTTGGTGTTTCTTGGCCTGAGCTGAAGCTCGGGAGCGTGTTACCTGCACAGCCCCAACCTCTCCATGCTGGGCTGTGTGATCCCATGTCCATCCCTCTGACTTGCTGCTTTTCCTCCCCAGGGTGCTCAATTACTGCCGTGTGTTCACCGAGCTCTGTGAGACCTTTCTGGATAAGATAGTGTGCACCCCAGGCCAAGGGCTGGGAGACCTGAGGACGCTGGAGCTGCTGCTCATCTGTGCGGGTCACCCCCAGTACGAGGTGGGTCAGGGTTCCTCTCCTCACCACCTCTCACTGCTCCAGAGCTGAGTCAGCAGGAAGGAAACCTTCCTCTTATATGGCCACATTCTTGGGAGGATTCAGTTCCTGTGAGCTGCTGGCTTTGGAGCACCACCTTTGGGTCGTGAGGCAGGAATCCAGCTCCCCTTCCCTTTCGCAGCCTCTGGATTTGTGGGGCTGTGAGTACAGCACCAGAACCCTCCCTGGTGTTCTCTGCACGTGTGCAAGTGAAGTTCTGTGGGGGTTGCAATGTAGCTCAGGGAAACTTTGCCCTCTGAGGAAGTGAAAGGACGTTGTGCATCAGAGCTCCCCAAATAACCCTGCCTTAAGTACAGAGCTTTATGGGTAAGATGAGCTCCTTAAAACCCCAACTTATTCTTCCAAAGTTTTGCTAAATCCTAGTAGCTGATCCCTGGATGATTCCATGGAATGGTTTGTGTTGGAAGGGAGCTTAAAGCTCCTCCACTTCCAACCCCTGCCACAGCCAGGGACACCTTCCACTGGAGCAGCTTGCTCCAAGCCCCTGTGTCCAACCTGGCCTTCAACACTGCCAGGGATGGGGCAGCCACAGCTCCTCTGGACACCCTGTGCCAGCGCCTCAGCACCCTCACAGGGAAGAGCTTGTGCCTAAGAGCTCATCTCAGTCTCCCCTGTTCTGGCAGGTTCAAACCATTCCCCTTGGCCTGTCCCTACAGGCCCTTGTCCAAAGCCCCTCTCCAGGTTTCGTGTAGCCCCTTTAGGCACTGGAAGACTTCAGCAGATGGAGGGTACATTGTGGAGGGGCTCAATCCAATGTGGACAAAGGAGGGGTGCTAGCTGGGATTTTTGGGATGTTTGTCCTTCCTTCTGTACTTTAGGTCCCACTGGGGGAGGGATGCAGCCCCTCAAGCGATGGATGGGAGGTGGGTCTAGACTGAGCTAATGCCCTCCCCAGAACAGGCTTTCAAGTAACATCCCCTTCCAGCCTGAGTGGGGTTGCCATCTCCCTCATGTTGTTAGCCCAACCCCATGGTGGCTGTCGGGCCATCAGATGCAAGGCCATGAATGGTGAGGATCAGCTCTAGGTGGTGAAATCCTTCCAGCAATGTGGCTCTGGTGAGGAGAGCAAAATGCTCTGTAGCTCACTGAGTCAGGCTAAGCGTTAAACACCTCCTGATGGATGAGCAGAGACAGCAGAAGGGCACAAATCCTGCCAGGATCAGGCAGATCAAACCTCCTCCTGGCAGATTTAATGATGTGAAAGGAAGTGATGGCAGGAAGAGATGCTTCTTCTGCTCCAGTGTTAGGTTTGCAGAAGAGCTTCACTGCTCACAGGCTTTCAGGTGCACTCAGCCTGTTTCAGATCCCTTTTGGAGCTGCTCCTCATGGTGAAGCACTGATGGGACTTGGTGGTACCCCACTGCAGAGAGGGTTTAGGGAGCATCAGCAGAGCAAAGAGGAGAGAGAATTGTGTTGGTAACAATGCTTTTCTCCCCAAATAGGTGGTAGAAATTTCCTTTAACTTCTGGTACAGACTTGGGGAGCACCTCTACAAGACGGACGATGCCATCATCCACAGCATCTTCAAAGCCTACATCCAGCGCCTTCTCCATGCCCTGGCCAGACACTGCCAGCTTGACTCAGACCACGTAAGGCTGCCTTGGTTTTCCTTCCCTCTGGGGATGGAATGGGATGTTGGGATGTGCCCATCCTCGCTGCTGATCCTCCATAGCTGTAGGGCTCAGGAGTTACTGCAGCGAGGGACAATAGGGAGTGATGAGAACTGTTGTGTTAAAGCTGTTCTCATGAAGTCTTCTCCTAACAGTGCTACCTGGTGCGTGGTTCCTGCAGGATGACCCTCTCCCACCTTCCCCCAGGTTGTTCCCACTGTGGGACTTGCATCATTCCCTGCTCTGGGGTGTTTTAGTTGGGATAAAGCTGGCATAAATCACAGCTCTTCCTCCTTGTGGGCTGCTTTATCCTTCTTCCAGCTCCTCATCCCCTTGATTCCCATCCCTTCATCTATGTGTTGGAGCAGGAATACACAGTGTGTGTGCATGGATCCCCTTCAAACCCCCATCAGTAGCTTGATCCAGGGAGAAGAGGGCAGGAATGATGGATCTTCTGTGAAATGGAATTGCGCATCTTGTCCTGGCTGTGACTGAGCGAGAACCTGGATTCCTCTGAGCTTCACACCCTGTCACTCCTCCCTTTAGGAAGGTGTCCCAGAGGAGACAGATGACTTTGGGGAGTTCCGGATGCGGGTCTCAGACCTGGTCAAGGACCTCATCTTCTTGGTGGGCTCAGTGGAGTGTTTTGCTCAGGTGAGTTTGCAGGAGCATCATGAAGCACTGATGGCCTTTGGGATGAGGAGGAGGTCACACACATCTCATGCACAAGCAAGTGAAGTAGGTTGGGGGGGGACGACAGTTCCAGGAGGAGCAGGAGGTCCCACACCACATGGGAAAGCTCCCAACGTTCCAGGGTTGTGTGTGGAATTGTGCAGATCCACGCCTGGAGCCTGGTGTTTCAGGTGTATGGGAGGAGGTGAGGAGCAGGTGGTGCCTCTCACAGGGTGGGCAT
Source organism: Agapornis roseicollis (assembly GCA_002631895.1). NCBI lineage: Eukaryota > Metazoa > Chordata > Aves > Psittaciformes > Psittacidae > Agapornis > Agapornis roseicollis. The sequence continues at coordinate 13,657 of NDXB01021964.1, read as the reverse complement.
CACAACCACATATCCCTGAGATGTGTTTGTAGCTCTTCTGTGACCAGTCTTCTCCCTTGCAGCTCTATGCCACACTGAAGGATGGGAATCCCCCCTGGGAGGTGACAGAAGCTGTCCTCTTCATCATGGCCTCCATAGCCAAAAGCGTTGACCAGTGAGTGTTGACCACACTGCTCATGTCTGTAGGGGCTGTGGGGTCAGAAGCTGCCTCCAAGTGAGTTTTGTAGGGACACCACTAATATGGAATCATAGCATGGCTCTTTCTTGGAGGTTTCAGCTTCCTGGCCAGGAATATAGGTCCAGGATGGAGCTGGGACTGTGTGAAGCAGTTGGGCCTTCTTGGGTCTCTTCTGCCTGCGCTGGGGACTTGACTAATGGAATCATGAAATGGTTTGTGTTGGAAGGAAACTTAAAGATCATTGAATCCAAACTCCAGGGACCCCTTCCACTGGAGCAGCTTGCTCCAAGCCCCTGTGTCCAACCTGGCCTTGAACACTGGCAAGGATGGGGCAGCCACAGCTGCTCTGGGCACCCTGTGCCAGCGCCTCAGCAACCTCACAGGGAAGAGCTTCTGCCTAAGAGCTCATCTCAGTCTCCCCTGTTCTGGCAGGTTCAAGCCGTTCCCTTGGCCTGTCCCTACAGGCCCTTGTCCAAAGCCTCTCTCCAGGTTTTCTGGAGCACCTTTAGGCACTGGAGCTGCTCTAAGGTCTCCCAGGAGGCTTGTACTCAGCCCAGATCAACAGCACCCACCCCACCACAGTGCTTGCCCAGCTGGTGCCAAGCAACCCAGCAGTCAGACCATGTTCATTACAACACCTTCCCCATGGAACTGATCCATGGAGCCCACCTTGGCTGCCTCTTCCCCTGCCCAGGGAGAACAACCCGACGCTGGTGGAGGTGCTGGAGGGGGTGGTTCGCCTCCCTGAGACAGTGCACACGGCCGTGCGCTACACCAGCATCGAGCTGGTGGGCGAGATGAGCGAGGTGGTGGACAGAAACCCTCAGTTCCTGGGTGAGTCTCCTGCCACCCCACCGCGCTGCCCCATGGCCAAGCAGGGGCTCCAGGACCCTCCTCACCTTCCTCCCTCCGCAGATCCCGTGCTGGGGTACCTGATGAAGGGGCTGTGTGACAGGAGGTTGGCTTCAGCGGCGGCCAAGGCCATCCACAACATCTGCTCCGTGTGCAGGGACCACATGGCTCAGCACTTCAATGGGCTGCTGGAGATCGCCCGGTCCCTCGACTCCTTCACGCTCTCCCCAGAGGCTGCTGTGGGGCTCCTCAAGGGTGAGTACATCAAGTTAGGGGTATTTCGGGGCTCAAGCCTGTTTTCACATGGGTTTTCTTCAATGAGAGTGGCTCAGCTTGTCCTGAGGCACCCCATGTGTCCCCTTTAGTCTTCTCTTCGGTTAGGAGGTAGAAAAGACACTTCATGGGTTTATCATCTATCTTCATCCCTGCTCTGAACTTGAAATGTAAGGACAAAATGCTTTGAAATCGTAGAATCCTGGAATGGTTTGTGTTGGAAGGGACCTTAAAGCTCCTCCAGTCCCAATCCCCTGCTACAGGCAGGGACCCCTTCCACTGGAGCAACTTGCTCCAAGCCCCTGTGTCCAACCTGGCCTTGAACACTGCCAGGGATGGGGCAGCCACAGCTTCTCTGGGCACCCTGTGCCAGCACCTCAGCACCCTCACAGGGAACAGCTTCTGCCTAAGAGCTCATCTCAGTCTCCCCTGTTCTGGCAGGTTAAAGCCATTTCCTCTTGTCCTGTCAAGGATCATTCCCATTCTCCCACATTCCAGCATCCCTTCCTTCTTCTCACCGTACAGAGCTATTTTGGTGTCTGGTTCAATCATGTTTCAGTCTCAGGAAGCTTTTCCCTAGAGCTGTTTGGGAATGTCCCTCCTGCTGTTTCCCCAGCCACATTCCCAAATTGCATTCCTGTTCCTTGAGCCTGTTTCCTCTTGCCTTGCAGGGACAGCCTTGGTTCTGGCCAGGCTCCCCTTGGAGAAGATAGCAGAATGCCTCAGTGAACTCTGTGCCGTGCAAGTGATGGCACTCAAGAAGGTAAGTCCTGGTTGGAGCTGCCTTGACCTGCTCCTTGTCCATCAGTAGTTTGGGTGGGATGGATGGAGACCACCAAGCTGCTGTGGTTCCATCTTTGCCTGGTGGCTTGATCTGCTGCAACAATTGTGTGTCCTCAAAGCCAGAGGTGTATGAGGAGACCAGAACTGAAACTAAACTTGTCCCTGAGTCTCTCCTGGATGAGAACTATGCAGCTGGAAGAGCATGGGATGGGTTAAATGAGAAGAAAATGGTCCCTAGAAGCCAGTTTAGGTGCTAAAAGCCAAAAAGCCTTCCCAAAGCCATCTTGGATGCAGTTGGCAGCTGTTACCCTGCATCTCCAGGATGGAGAACATGGGAATTTGACTCCCCTGTTGCACACATAGTCCCAGAAGGTCACATTCCGCCTGTTGCCAAGACTTGGTGGCCCTTAGTGACACTTCCATGCAGATCCATGATAACAGAGTAGAAATGTCAGATAATGGCAAGGAAGAAGGAGTGAAGCCTCAAGAAAGGGACGTGTCCATCCTGTGTCTTTTCAGGGTGACCAAGAGGGGTTCCTGAGAGCTCCTGCCTGCTCCTTGCAGCTCTCAGGCTTCTCTTCCACCTTGGTTCTTCTCCATCCTCCTTCTGAGACCCCTTTTAATAGGTTCTGAATGGGGAGGAGGCAAAAAGAAGCCGCTCTGAGCTTTCAGAGTAACCTCATACATGTGGCTGAGACTAGGAGCTGCCTGGGCAAGGGCTGAGGAGCTGTCTGCTCTGCTCGGGTTCAGTGGAGATGTGAAGGTGCTGCTGGTGGGCTCTGGTGCCACACAGTCTTCATTTGGAGTGGGGCTGCCCAAAGTCCCCACATCCCGTCGTTTTCCCTTGTTTTCCAGCTGCTCTCTCAGGAGCCAAGCAATGGCCTCTCCTCAGACCCTACTGTGCCCCTGGATCGGCTTGCTGTCATATTTAGGTAAGGAACAAGGGGCTGGGACATGAGCTGTGAGTCCAACCTGACCATCCCAGGACTTAAACCCAGTTAGTGGTGGTTCATTTCCCTCTAGACTCAAAAAGAATGGAGTTCTTCTTTTTATGGGCTTCTTTACCATGGTCAAGGTTTTCCAGCCCCTCTATGGCAGTTTTTGGTCCTTTTCCAGCAGCTTTGGTGGGTGCTTGGGGCTCCAAACCCATCTTCTGACCACCAAACTCATGTGTTTGATAAAGATAACATGGAATCTTCACTCCTTTCCACAGACACACCAACCCCATTGTAGAAAATGGACAGATCCATCCGTGCCAAAAAGTCATTCAGGAAGTAAGTGCTGGTGGGAATAGATTTGGGGAAGGAATTTCTGCAGGCGGATGGATGGAAGTCTCCAACATCACCTCTGCATTGGGGAGAATTGCTGCTGGTAGAGCCCATTCCCTCCTGGAAGCAGGGATTTGGGTCTTAAAACCCCACCTGGCTCTGGGAATGTCCCAGGTGTTTTATGGTCCCTGCTTTTGTGAAGTTTGGAGCACTGGAGGTAGTGAGCTCCTCTGAGCTCCTGGTAGACCTTCTTCCCTCCTGGAAACAGGGATTGGGGTAGGATTTGGGTCTTCAAACCCCACCTGGCTCTAGGAATGTCCCAGGTTCCTTAACGTCCCTTCTCTTGTGAGGTTTGGACCACCGGAGGTGTTAACCTACTCTTGAGGTTGTTACTCATCCATAAAGCTGATTTATGTGTCAAAGAACAGAGGTACCCCTTGGTTTGGGATATGAGTGGTGTCTACCTGAGGGTACAGGGGTGAGGGTGGTGTGATGGGGATACTCCACATACCAGGTTTTGCTTTAACCCCTCTCCCATGTCTCACCCCCAGATCTGGCCCGTGCTGTCGGAGACCCTGAACAAGCACAGTGCCGATAACCGCATCGTGGAGCGGTGCTGCCGCTGCCTGCGCTTTGCCGTGCGCTGCGTGGGCAAAGGCTCTGCTGCCCTGCTGCAGCCCCTCGTCACCCAGGTATGGACACCACCTCCTCAGCACCTTCACACCCCCATTCCCCTCCCCGACACCCCCGGCTTGGGGTTTGCATCCAGAAACCTCTTAGAACAACAGAATCCCAGACTGGTTTGTGTTGGAAGGGACCTTAAAGCTCCTCCAGTTCCAACCCCTGCCACAGGCAGGGACCCCTTCCACTGGAGCAGCTTGCTCCAAGCCCCTCTGTCCAACCTGGCATTGAACCCTGCCAGGGATGGGGCAGCCACAGCTTCTCTGGGCACCCTGTGCCAGCACCTCAGCACCCTCACAGGGAACAGCTTCTGCCTGAGATCTAACCTGAACTTCCCCTGTTTCAGTTTGAACCCATCACCCCTTGTCCTGTCCCTGCAGTCCCTGATGAAGAGTCCCTCTCCAGCATCCTTGTAGCCCCCTTCAGACACTGGAAGCTGCTCTGAGGTCTCCATGCAGCTTCTCATCTCCAGGCTCAACAGCCCCCATGTTCTCAGCCTGTCTCCATACGGGAGGTGCTCCAGCCCCTGATCATCCTCATGGCCTCCTCAGGACTTGCTCCAACAGCTCCATGTCCTTCTGGTATTGAGGACAGTGCTGCAGGTGGAGCCTCACCAGAGCAGAGGGGCAGGATCCCCTCCCTCAACCTGCTGCTCATACTCCTTTTGATGCAGCCCAGCATTTAAGTGGTTCTGAGTTCAAGTATTGTCCACATCTCAGTGTGTCCAGGTCCCTCTGGATCCCATCTCTTCCCTTCACCATGTTGACCACACCACACAGCTTTTGGTGTCATCACAAACTCACTGAGGCTGTTCAGTCCCGTTGTTTGTGTCACGACAAAGATGCTGAACAGGATTAGTCCAACACGAACCCCTTAGGGACATCAGTTGTTACCAGTCTCCAGTTGGTTATGTGGGCAGCTGGTCACGCAGTGGTGCATGGCCAGGCTGTGGTAGATGCTGGTGGTCTTGGGAAGCTCCTACATAAATCCTCGAGGAGCAGAGAGAGCCTTTAAGCTGCAGGAAAGAGCTGAGCTCTGCCTGATGGAGGCTCTGTAGGCTGGAGCCCTGGAGGTATAGCTGTGATTTGAAAGGTATGTGTGAAATTCCACATGGTGAGGCTCCTTGAAGAGGTGACTTCACTCCAGCTTTGAGTGTCCTCTTCATGCTTCCATGGGGCTAAGGAAGGGTGAAAAGCAAGGAAAAGCTGTGTTGGCTTTAGGAGCTGCAGAATGGAGATGCTCTGAAGGACCAGATGAGACCAGAGCAAGTACTTCAGACCATCCCATCGGGCTGGGGGAAGGTCCTTCAAGCTGGAATGTTATCTTGGTGCTCAACAAGAGCTGGATTTTCTCAAGGGAGATGGTGGGAACATCATGGAGATCCTGTTTGGGATGCTGGGATGTAACCAGACGGCTTCATGCTCCCATGGCTCACCATGGAGTGTCTCCTGTGTCTCCCCACAGATGGTGAATGTCTACAGGGCCCACCAGCACTCCTGTTTCCTCTACCTGGGCAGCATCTTGGTAGATGAGTACGGCATGGAGGAAGGCTGCAGGCAGGGGCTGCTCGACATGCTGCAGGTGGGTTCCCACCTCAGCCACCCAATGGACAGGGTGGAGAAGATCTTTTAAGACCATTGAGTCCAACCATTAACCCAGCACTGTCCAGCCCACCACCAAACCATGTCCCCAAGTGCCACATCTACTCATCTCTTAATCCCCTCCAGGGATGGTGACCCCACCACTGCCCTGGGCAGCCTCTTTCAATGCTGGACAACCCTTTGGGTGAAGGAATTCCTAATATCTACTGTAAATGGTGGCTGCTGGGAGAACCCAGAGCCTTATCCAGTCTGTTGTGATCCATGCTGGACAGCTCCCTACACAGATCAGAGCAGTTTGGTGTGTAATCCCAACTAATGGATTCCCCACAACCCTTGTCTTAGGCACTGTGCATCCCTACCTTCCAACTCCTAGAGCAACCCAACGGCCTTCAGAACCACCCGGACACCGTGGATGACCTCTTTCGACTAGCAGCCAGGTAACCACGTTCTGCTGCACTGGGACACGCCATCCCTATCTCTTTGGTCCTCAAGCACCCATGGGGGCAGTCACAGAGTGGGAGATGGTCCTGCCTTCTCCTGGGGATGGGCAGGGTGGTGGTGACTGTGTGTGTTCTGCCTGGCCAGGTTTATCCAGCGCAGCCCTGTCACCTTGCTACGGAGCCAGGTGATGATCCCCATCCTGCAATGGGCCATTGCTGCCACCACCTTGGATCACCGGGATGCCAACTGCAGCGTCATGAAGTTCCTACGGGATCTCATCCACACCGGGGTGGCCAATGATGTGAGTTGTGTCCCTCAGTGGGGAAGGTCTTCCTCCATGGAGCTGGAATGCCATCCTCATCATCCTTTGCCCCTGTGGGTCCCCCGTGAGGGTTGTCCCACTTCTGTAGCCAAGCCATCAAGCAAGGAGCACCATGTCCCCATCCCCGGGCTCTTCTTACTCCCTTTCTCCTTCCTCCTGCAGCATGAGGAAGACTTTGAAGTGCGAAAGGAGCTCATCAACCAGGTGATGAACCAACTGGGCCAGCAGCTTGTCAGCCAGCTCCTACACACGTGCTGCTTCTGCCTCCCACCCTACACCCTGCCTGATGTCGCCGAGGTGCTCTGGGAGATAATGCAGATTGACCGGCCGGTGAGGGGACAGCATGGGGAGGTGGTGATGGGCATGGACAGATCCCAAAACTTCCCCAAACCAGGATGCAGGAACTGAATGTGTCTCCATAGCCTGAATTTTGTCCTTCTGCTTCCTGCAGACCTTCTGTCGCTGGCTGGAAAACTCACTGAAGGGTCTACCAAAGGAAACGACGGGAGGAGCCATCCAGGTCACACACAAACAGCTCACGGACTTCCACAAGCAGGTCACGAGGTGAGAGTCATGGGATGGGATGGGATGGGTTGGAAGGGACTTTAAAACTCACCCAGTTCCAACCCTGTGACGCAGCCAGGGACACCTTCCACTAAAGCAGGTTTCTCCAAGCCCTGTTTAACCTGGCCTTGAACACTCCCAAAGCCTTGCTTTGAGGGGCTCAGTGTTGCCCTTTCCATCACTGAGCAGGTGAGCCCTTCAGAGCTGGGTTCATGTTGTGTCCCCTCCAGTGATGGTCATGGGGGCTTTGACCCCGTTTTATCCAACATATGCCATTCCCCACCATCCCAGTGCCAAACTGCCATGCTCCTGGTCACTATCACATACCATCAAGATGTCCCATGCTGGATGCAGGACACCATTCCCACTTCCCAGACATCCCCTTAACATCACCCCATGATGTCCCCCTGATGTCCTGCCCGTTGTCTTGCAGCGGTGAGGAATGTAGACAAGTCTGTTGGGCTCTGAGGGACTTCACCCGCCTGTTCCGATAGCTCCGGCATGGCGCCTGTCTCCCAGGTAAGAGCCACCACTGGGACCACAAGCGGGTGATGGTCACATCCATGGGGCTGTGCCAACCCGGAAGAGGCAGATGGGAAGAGGGACTTGCCCTTCTCTTCCCAACTTGCCCAGGAATGTCTTTGAATTCAAAGACAGGAAATGAAGAAAACCCCAAGAACGTGTCCCACCATCAGCAAAGTTTATTGTGGCCATGGGGCTCTTCCACTGCCTGTAGCCGGTGGGAGGACAGCGCAAGTATCCCGGCGGATTTGCTTCCTGAAGGTCGGCTTCCGAAATGAGAAACCAAACAATAGGGAGGGGGGAAGAAAACCCAACCAACCAACCACTCAACCAGTTCAACCCAACCAACCCAACCCAGTCAGCCGCTCAACCAAGGAACCTCAACCAATCCAACCAACGCAACTCAACCAACAAATGGACTCAACGAGTCAACCAACCCGGCCAACTCGACCACCAAGTCAACCAATCATCTCAACAAACCCAACCGACTCAACCACACAGCCAACACAGCAACCAGCTCAACTCCATGACCAACTCAACTCAACGACCAGCTTAACCAACCCACCACCACCAAAACACCAACCAGAGGGAAATGGATTTGCTCAGTAGAAGAGCACGAAGAGGAAGAACTTTGTGCCATGGAGACGCACCAAAAAAAGTCAGAAAAGCAGCAAAAAATGACCAAGAAAAGAAAGAATTGAGCATTATTTGAGGCAAGGTCAGGGTTTCAAGTGTGTTTAGTGGAAGGCCACGGCTCGGCCCTTCCTGCGCTGCCACGTCCTGCCTGGTGGTGACCTCCTGGAGAAGATGCAGGCAGGCCAGACTCTTGAAATATATATTTTGGGGTTTTTTCTTCTTGCTTTGGGGTTTTCTTTGGTTTGATTTGGGGTTCTCTGGGTTTCGTGGCGGGGTGGAGCTGCGCGCGGGGCCGGGGCTGGGGCGCATGCTGGGCCCTCCAAGGGTGTTGTAGCCATCTCGAGAACAATAAATACCACAAAAAACCTGGAACAAAGAGAACTGAAAACCCCAGATCCCGTCCTGGGTCTTCTCTCTGAGCTCATGGGAGCTTCTTCATTGAGGGGAGCTTGAGCTGGTGGCCACAACTCCAGCTTGAGCGGGTTCCAGGTCCAGCGTGGCCTCATCCCACCTCCCCGCTGCACCAAGAAGGTGGCAGCACCCAAGGGATCAGGATGGGTGGCCCCAGGTCCATTGCTCTGGATGGTGACAGGATGGAGGGTCACCACCCCAAAAGGCCTTCATGGTGGTGGTTCCCACCTCCCTGTGTCCCCCCACATCACTGGGGCAGCACCCAGGTACCGGCAGTGGGGCCAGACGTTGGTTGTGCTACCACTGGTGGTGGTGGTGGTGATGGCAGCCGCTGCTGGCTCTGCCAAAGCTTGTGAAGCTCCTTGAACTGTTCCACCATCTTGTCCTTGAGGTCCGGATGGGAGATGTGGAGCGGGATGCTGTCGGCCGACCAGGACAACTCCCCAGAGAACATCTCCAGCAGCAGCCGTGCCGCCACCGGCACCACCTTGGGAATCATCACCACGGTCAGCACGGTGCGACCCCGAGACCCCCCCATGTCCTCCCGGCCCCTCACCTGCACCGTGATCAGCTTCTTCTCCTTGGGCTTCTGGTCCGGCCACTCCTCCCCAAAGCACAGGAAGATCTCAAAGGGGGGGGGAGTTCTGGTTTGGCCCTTCTGGAAGAGGATGAGGCCTGCAGGGGTGGGCACCGTGGTGAGGGGCAGGATGGGACATCCCATCGGGACATCCCATCAGCACATCCCACCAGCATCTCCAGTGGTGTGCTCCTATCCCAGCATTGTCCCACCGTGCCCCTTTGTGCCACCTGGTGTTCCCCATTCCAGCCTTGTCCCACTACATCTCTGTGTGGCACATGGTGTCCCCCATGCCAACCTGGACGCACCGCATCCCCATGTGCTGCCTGGTGTCCTCCATCTGAACCTGGTCCCAACACCATCCCCACTCGTGTCCTCCATTACAACCTGGTCCCACCATGTCCCCATGTGTTGCCTGATGTCCCCCATCCCAACCCGATCCCGACACGCCCCTGTGTGCCACATGGTGTCCCACCATATTCCCACATGCTGCCTGGTGTCTCCCCATCCCACTGTGGTCCAACCACATCCCTATGCTCCACGTCATGTCCCCCATCCCATACTGGTGTCACCATCTGCTGCTTGGTGTTCCCCATCCCAACCTGGTCCCACTACCATCCTCACTCTTGTTTCCCATCTCAGCCTTGTCCCACCACATCCTTATATGCCATGTGGTGTCCCACCACATCCTCATAGGCTGCTTGGTGTCTCCCCATCCCAGTCTGGTCCCACTCCATCCTATGGGCCACCTGGTGTCCCACTGTCCCAACGTGGTCCCACCAAATCCCTGTCTGCCACGTGGTGTCCCCTATCCCAACCTGGTCCCGCCACATTCCCATGTTCTGCCTGGTGTTCTCTCATGCCACTCTGGTCCTACCACATCCCTATGGGCCACCTGGTGTCCCCCCATTCCAACCTGGTCCCACCATGTCCCTGTCTCCCCATCCCAACCTCATCCCACCACATCCCCACCTCGTGTCCCCCCATCCCACCCCACATCCTCACGTAGCCCCATTCTCCTCCCACCATTGAGGAACCCCTCGAGGCTGAAGAGTTTGGTCTTCTTCTCCCTCTCGATGGGGTTGGGGCCGGCGCCGTGCGTGGCGCAGGGCCCCGTCCAGAACACCTTGCACTGGCACAGGCGGGTGGCAAAGAGGTCCTGGCCCTGCAGCTCCAGGATGAGGCCGCGGTCCAGTTTGTCCAGGAGCTGGTGCGTGTAGAAGCGCTGCTTCTCGTTGGGAATGGTGTCGGTGGCAGGGAACCGGACCTGCTCCAGCGCCGGCGGCCCAAAGAGCTCCTCCTGCTCGGCGCTGGGCTCCAGGCTGCCGTGGAACAGGCGGCAGCCCTGCGCGTTGCTGACGGTGAGCACGCAGACCTGGCGCCCGCGGTACTGGAACTGCAGCTCCAGGTCCGTCACTGCGGGGGGCACGCAGAGGGGAGGGATGGGGAGCAAGCCATGGGCACGCACAGCCATGGACACCAGCTCCAGGCACCCCTTGGTAACCTGCCACCCACAGCCACCCTATACCCATGGCTACCTCTGTTCTTTCACCCCATGGCCACCCCACACCAATGGCCATCTCCATCCAACTACCCCATACCCATGGCCACGCTGTGGCTACCACCTCCAGACAAGCCATGGCAACCTTCCCCCCATGGCCACCCCACATGGCCACCTCCTTCAGCTGCCCCATGGCCACTCACCACCCATGGTCACCTCCGTCCAATCACCCTACACCTGTGGCCATCTACAACCAGCCACCCTATGGCCATCCCACACTTACAGCCACCTCCATCTATCCACTCCATGGCCACCCCATAGCCACCCTATGGTGACCCCCACACACATGGCCACCTCCATCCAACTATCCCATACCTGCAACCATCCACCTCCAAGCACTGCCATGGCCCCCTCCAATCAGCCACCCTACAGACAGTCTCACCCATGGCCACCCATGACCCCATGCCCATGGCCACCCCCCAATGCCCCTGTCCTCACGTGGCAGCATGTGGGGGCTCATGAGCAGGTTGGGGATGGGGTGCTCCAGGGGTGCCTCCAGTGAGCAGGCAGGTGGCGGCCCCAGGGGGGCCAGCTCAGGGGTCCCATGGGTGCTCCCCAGCTCCGCAGCCACGGGGGGTGGCACGAAGGGTCCCATGGGGCAGCCACTGCTGAAAGGGGGCAGCAGGTCCCCCCTGTGATGGGTGTCTAGGGCACAGAGCAGGGGTCAGAGGGTGATCATGGTCCCATGGGTGCTCCCCATGTCCCTCCATTGCCCCCACTCACCACTGATGCTCAGAGCTGTCATCTGCAGCTGCAGGGGGACAATGGTTGGTTATGGGGATTTGGGGTGCAGGTCCCCACTTTGGGGTACCCCCACCCTGACCCCCCATCACCAGCTACCTGGTTGACATCTTCCTCCTCCTCAGCATAGTCGTAGTCATCCTCAGGCCCCCCATCTGCAAGGGGAGATGGATGGGGGGGATTAGGGTGCAGGGGGGTTATAGGGTGCTGGGGCATTTTGGGGTGCAGGGGGAGTTGTGAGGTGCTAAGGACTTGTGGAGTGTTGAGGCTCCACAGGGTGCTGGGGACTCAGAGGGTGCTGGGACCTCATGTGGTGAGAGGGACTTGTGGGTTGCTGGAGCTTCATAGGGTTATGCTGCCTTCTGGGGTGCGGGGGCTTTGAGGGGTCCTGGGTCCCTATGGGGTGCTAGGGCTTCTCCTGTGCTGTGGGGTGCTGGAGCAGTGCAAGATGTGGGGTCCTTGTGGGGTTCTGAAGCTTTTTGGGGTGTTGGAGCCTCTTGGGGCATAGGGGATTCATGGGGTGTCAGGTCCCTATGGGGCACTGAAGCATCCTGGGGTGCTGGGGTACTGTCGGGTCTTTATGGGGTGCCAGTTCCTTGTGGGGTGCTGGCTCCTTATGGGGTGCTGGAGCTTCATAGGGTGCTGGGTCCTTGTGTGGTGCTGGCGCCCCCCGGGATGCCCAAACCCCCACGTTCCCCCCCCCATTACCGGTGCCACGGGGGAGCCGGTCGCAGAGCTCATAGACTTTGTAGGGCTGCAGCGGCGCCGCTTTGGTGCCGTCGAAGAGGAGGCGGAAGTCGCGGCTCTTGTTGAGCGCGCAGCGCAGGTTCGCCTTCCACTTGGCGGGGTCCGGCTCGTCCTGCCCCTCCCGGAACCGCCCCGTCTCCTGCGCCCACGCCTGCGGAGCCCCACGGTCACCCCATAGCGCCTGCACCCCCGGCCCGGGGCCCCACGGTCACCCCATAGCGCCTGCACCCCCGGCCCGGGGCCCCACGGTCACCCCATAGCGCCTGCACCCCCACCCCGAGTTCCCTTCTCATGCCATCACCCCCATCTCCCACCTCTTCCTTATCACCCTCTCACTGTCATCCCACATCCCCATGGTCATCCCATCACCCCCGTTCTGTGTCCCTCTTGTCACCCCATCACCTCCATCTTGTGTCCCCCACATCCCCCTTGTCACCCAATCCTGTGTTCCCATTATCACTCCTGTTCCCTGTTCCCCATGTCACCCCATCATCCCTTCATCTACCACGTCCTCATTATCACCCCATCATCCATGTCACCCCATCATTCCTACCCTACCTCCCCCTTGTCTCCCCATCACCTCCATGTACCCAACATGTCCCAATTGCCCCTCTGCTGTTCTCAGCCCATGTCCCCCATGTTCCCTCTATCCCCCATCGTCACACCATGTCCCCATTGTCACCCCATCCCCATTGTCACCCCATGTCCCCAGTCACCCCATGTTCCCATTGTCACCCCATGTCCCCATTGTCACTCCATCCCCATTGTCACCCCATCCCCATTGTCATCCCATGTCCCCATTGTCACTCCATCCCCATTGTCACCCTATCCCCATTGTCACCCCATCTCCCCTTTCACCCCATNCACCCCATCCCCATTGTCACCCCATGTCCCCAGTCACCCCATGTTCCCATTGTCACCCCATGTCCCCATTGTCACTCCATCCCCATTGTCACCCCATCCCCATTGTCATCCCATGTCCCCATTGTCCCTCCATCCCCATTGTCCCCCTATCCCCATTGTCACCCCATCTCCCCTTCTCACCCCATGTCCCCATTGTCACCCCATCTCCCCATTGTCACCCCATGTCCCCTTCTCACCCATCACCTCCATCCCGTACCCGCTGTGTCCCCATTGTCCCCCCCTTGCAGGTGCTCACCTTGAAGATGCTGTGCTGGTCGGGGGGCTCCGGGGGGCCGCGGGTCGCGTGTCTCCAGGGGATGGCGAAGCGGCGGCGCCCGGGGTCGAGCCAGCGCAGGCCAGGGAAGCGCCGGCTGCTGACCTGTGCCTCGAGCCAGGGCCGCAGGCGCACGCGGCGCGGGGGGGTGCTCATCCCGAGGGATAACGGGGGGCTGGGGGACATGGATAATGTGGGGTAAGGAACACGGAATAACATGGGCTGGGGGATATGGGATAACATGGGCTGGGGGACACGGGATAACATGGGCTGGGGGACACGGGATAATGTGGGCTGGGGGATATGGGATAACGTGGGCTGG
>NDXB01021963.1:9416-66272 GCA_002631895.1 Agapornis roseicollis | reverse complement strand
CTGGGGCGGCTGGTGAGAGGGTCTGGAGCGCCAGTGGTGTTTGCCTCCATGCCTGTTATGAGCGAGGATGAAGGGATAAATAGGAAGAGCGTGCGGATTAACGTATGATGAGGATTGGGTTAGGGATCAGTGAAGCAATCTGGACATCTATAAATCGATGGGCCCGGATGGAATGCACCCACGGGTGCTGAGGGAGCTGGCGGGTTGTGGAGTCTCCTACGTTGGAGATATTCAAGGCCCGCCTGGACAAGTTCCTGTGTGATGTACTTTAGGTTACCCTGCTCTCACAGGGGGGTTGGACTCGATGATCTTTCGAGGTCCCTTCCAACCCTTAGGATTCTGGGATTCTGTGACCTTAAGATCATCCAGTCCAGTCCCCTGCTACGGGCAGGGATGCTTCACACTAAACCATGCCACCCAAGGCTCCGTTCAACCTGGCCCTGAACACTGCCTGGGATGGAGCATTTGCCACTTCCCCAGGCACCCTGTGCCAGTGCCTAAGCACCCTCACAGCAAAGACTTCTTCCTTATATCTAACCTGAACTTCCCCTGTTTCAGTTTAAGCCCATTACCCCTTGTTCTGTCGTTACAGTTCCTTGTCTTCATTTCATGGAAATATATTAGCAAAGCATCTTTTTGACTTGGGAAACACTGTGCATCACCTGCGAGTTCAGTTCTGACTTCTCCTCATACTCCCCAATAGTGGTCCCATGCATGGCAGGCAGCTAAACCCTATCCCCTCCGCTTTGTGCCCTGATTGGCTTGTATGGAGGATGGACAATAAGACCAGATGGCCCAGAATGGGAGGTCAGGTTGGCTCCATTTCTTACCTCTCCAGCATGGGAATAAGACTCTAAGCACCAGAGAGAGGAAAGCCAGAGCCTTGGAGCATGATGAGGAAACGAGCTGAGTGGTTTTGCTGTGTGTGGGAGAACTAAAGATGCATTGTGCAAATAGGAGAGGGTTAAGGGAGTGCTGGTTCACACGCTGCAGCACTGGCTGTAAATCAATCCAGAGGAGCTGGCTGTACATGTGGATGTGTTTGAGACTTGCATGTTCTGCCACTAAACTGGGCCCATAGAAAGGCTGGCAGCTGCCCTCTGCCATGGCCTTTCTCCACAGAGCCACTTCCATCTGTCCATGCTTTGAAAAGGTCGTGGTGCCACAGCCCTAAAGTGCTGGGATTGACCTTTTCTGCAGGGAACAAATACTGACACTTGGAGGTTCAGCATCAACCTGCCAACACAGTGATCCCCCAGGAAGGGGGGGAGGGCTTCCTCATCTGGTAACTCAACACAGACACAGAGATAATGCCAGACACTCTACATACGTATCTGAAAGAGGACTCCAGCCTCTGTCTTCCCCACAGAGACCTGTTCTAGTGAAAGCTTTTAAGATCCTAGAGCAAGGAAAGGGGCAGGAGAAGGTGGCACAGAAGCCACTGGGCACATACCTGTATGCTGGACTGAGACACCTCTGATGGAAGCTCACCTGGGAGAAGATGCTCCTGTCCTTCAGACACAGGGATTCTATAAACATTCACTTTGGACCACTTCCACTCCCCGTGCCTCAGTTTCCTGCTCTGACAAACACAGATCATGGCATACAGTAGGAGGTGAGACAAGGGTGGATTCAGGAGAGGTAAGAACTACTCTGTGTACATGGAACTGAAGCAATTGGCCAGGCATGAAAACATAGCACAGGAGCAATGGTGCCACTTGCTGCCTTAACTGCCTGTCCCCACTCTCTCTGAAGCAAAACCATCACCCCCAAGCTGAATGCTGCTCACCAGCTTCAGTCCTGTGCTGTGCATGAAAAGAACTTGAGTTAACAGAGCAGAGAGCTGCAGACAGGTAAAATACCAGTGATAATCATAGAATCACAGAACCATAGAACAGTTTGGGTTGGAAAGGACCTTAAGACCATCCAGTTCCAACCCCCCTGCCATAAGCAGGGACACCTCACACTAAACCATGGCACCCAAGGCTTCGTCCAGCCTGGCCTTGAACACTGCCAGGGATGGAGCACTCACAACCTCCCTGGTCAATCCATTCCAGTGCCTCAGCACCCTCACAGGAAACAATTTCTTCCTTAGATCCAATCTAAACCTCTCCTGTTTAAGTTTGAACCCGTTACCCCTTGTTCTGTCACTACAGTCCCTAATGAAGAGCCCCTCCCCAGCATCCCTATAGGCCCCCTTCAGATACTGGAAGCTGCTCTGAGGTCTCCACGCAGCCTTCTCTTCCCCAGGCTGAACAGCCCCAACTTTCCCAGCCTGTCTTCGTGTGGGAGATGCTCCAGCCCCTGATCATCCTCATGGCCCTCCTCTGGACTTGATTCTAGCATACAGGGGAGCACATACACCGAAAGGACAAGCTGCCCCTATGTGTATGTTAAAGAGATGGGGCAGACAGACAGGCAGAGCCCACATGCAAGGCATAACACAGTCCTACACCAGCTTGCATACAGGAGGATTAGCATTTCCTAAGAGGCAACAAGTCACTGACAATCCCTAATCCACAGCTCCTGCTTCTTCCTTCCTCAGGGCCTGGCAGGTTCTCCAGTGCCTGGCACAAGCTAATGTAACCATCACAGCAGTGTAGAAACTTCCTCAAACAGCTTTCTCCCACCAGGCCACATTTGTGCTGCTGGTCCAAAGCTGAGAAGATAACCTGCAGGCACACCAGAACCTGCCCCTGTTTCCCTCCCAACCCCTTCCAGGGACATAGCACCTTGATTGCTCAAACCTGTTTCCCAGTCTCACATTGACCTCCCAGCATGGCAAGGCAGCAATAATCAAAGCTGTGGACACGTGCAATTGCCCTGTGCCAGACAAGGCATTAACAGGTCCTTTAGATTTAAGCCCAGTTCATACCCACCCAGTAAATAGCCTTCCCAGCCAGCTCCTCAAATCCATAGTGGCTTCATCAGAAAGCACTTGTCCCAGTTTCACAAAAGGCCTGAAAAGGAGGCAAATAGAATACAAAAGAAGAAAGCATATGCTGCTTAAAATGATCTCTAATGCAGGAGCAAAGTCAGGAGGGGAAAACATGCGCTGCACAAATCATATCAGCATGCCTGATTCTAAATGCCAGCTTACCCTCTTTAGGCATTTAGACAGCAAAATGCAGAGGTGATTTGTCTCATATGTTGATGTGAGGTAGGAAGGAAGTGGCGAGAAATGCTAACCCAGAACAGTAAAACTGTGACAGGATAGCAAGCAAACCAGGACCCCAGACAACAGATTGTGTTCTTGCACCATGCCAACTCCTCTGCTGAGCTGTTTTCCCTCATTCTGTTCCCTGTTCTGGCTGCATTAGACCTGAGATTTCCCTGTGGGTGCTGCAGTCATCAGTTTCCCATGCACATATCCTGACTCTGACAGGAGCCTGGAGGGATTCTAAGGAGCATCAGGAATGAGAAAGCTGGAATACTAGGAAGGACTCAAGGGAGAAGTGCCCTGCCTGGGACACATGGATGTCAGGGTTAGCAAGGCCAGTCCTTGGTGTTGCAGGTGTAAAAGGAAGAGCTCAGACCTCAAATCCTTCTCTTTTGTCCCTCTATCTTTCACTGGTAAGCAGGGAACCTTCTCAGCTACTTCTGGTCTGACACTGTTCATGCCCTAGTTGCTTCAGGAGCTGTATCCCATCAGCTTATGGAGCCATTTTGCCCCTCTGGGGCAAAATGTCAACCTGTGCTTCACAAATTAAGCATGCTGTTCCTGACTCTGCTGCTCTCCTCTCTGTGGTCTGTTTTCCATCTTCTGTATCATTTTCCATCTTTCCTCTGCATTCAGACTAGGTTAAGCTTATCCACCTTGACCTTAAGAAGCCAGACACGCAGTCAGTGACACCATTTTTTGGTCTATATTTGCTAAAATAACCCTTCTGATACATCTAAGAAGAGCATTTGCCTTTCTGTGCCTGACATTCACTCAGTCTGCAGCCACTTAGAACACAGAACCCTTGATCATTGGCAGCTCATCATCTCCTGTATTACATCTGAGGCCATCAGAAGTCCTCAGATTCGTGACCTGTCATCTCCAACTTTCTGTTTCCCATCTCCTTTCAATTATTCTCAAGGTCACTTAGTTCTTTCAGACTTGTACTCTCATTCTCTGCGTTGCCAAAGCTTCCAGTTCCGTGTCGCTGTGCGATTTTAGCCTCAGGATCCTGCTTTCGCTGCCAAGATCATCCACAAGAAGAAAAGATCAGTTCCAAAAGTGTTCAGTGAGACACTCTTTCAGCAAATTCCCTCCAGAGAGTTGCATCTCACCTCACAGTTTACTAATCCTCCTTTCCTCTAGCATCACTACTGATTTCCCACGTGGCACCTATCAGATACCTTACTGAAGTCTAGATAAAGGAGATGAGCAGTACTTCCTTTGTCTAGAATATCAGGTATCTTATCAAACAAAGCTATCGTGTTCATCTGACACAACCTATGTTTCGTAAGCCCATGTTGCATCTTATCTCATTTCTCCTTTATCTCTGGGTATTTAATTGTTCTTCCCTTCAAAACTCACTTTGAAATCTCAAGTCAAGGTTAGATTAAGAGGCTTGTAGCTAACCACATAACTTTTTCTCCACACCTTATTACTTCTTCCTACTCCTACATAAGGCATGACCCTTACAAGACATTATTATTATTAAACACCTTTTCTGCTGGACCTTCCCTTTAATGTGCTGATTCTTTCTGACCTACATCTCCGTGGAGCTCGGTTCACTCAGGTGCAGTGTTCCAGCATGGTTGGTGGTATATAGCAGAAGGGAGTTACGTAGGTAAACCCACAGGGTGGTGGGATGTGATGGATTAAGACAGGGGTCTGTGGAAGAAGTCTTTTAGGACCTGGATGCTGAGGTTCATCATAAAAGGGAGTAGAAAGGAGGCTGCTTCTGCTGCTCCAGCAAAGAAGGACTGTAGGGTGTTAACAAAGTGCAATTGGGCTGTTTTGCTTGTGAGCAGCTTTCAGTGTTGGACTTACAGCGATGGTTGTCAAAGTGCCGCTTGCGAAGTCCCCACCATGGCAAGCGAGCCAGAGCTTTAATGTTAATTGGACAGATTGTCTCTGGGTTTGAAGAGAAAGCTGTGATTAATGAAACAAGTGTTAAGGAGGCTGGAGGAAAGCAGCCCCTTCACCTTCCTTCTTGGCAGAGGAGACAAGCAGCAGCTGGCTGTGCCTGCCCTGAAGGTGTAGCTGCATGAGGGTCCTCCTTAAAAGCAAGACCAGAAACAAGCTGCAGGGATGAATTCAAAGAACTTGGAGGCATGAAAGTGCTTCATGCTTCCAAGTGGAGGGAGAACATCCACAGGCTCTTCTGTGCTTTAATTCCTGAGCAAACCTTCCTAAGTTTATCAGAGATTTAGACCAGAAAACACAATCCTGCACCTTAAGTTTGTTCAGCTCAACATAGGTTTTCCATGGTCTCTTGCACTCTGTGTTTTTGCACTGGTCTAGGATGGACACAGTTTGCCCTCCTAATTCAGAAGTGGCTTTTATGCTTATTCTGGCTGCTGGGCTCCACGTCTACACTCATATAACTGGCCAGAAGAATAAGCATAGTTTCTCCTTGGATATAAAAGCCGATAAGTGGCTTTATTAGTCTTTATCACTGGTTTTCCTTACCCGTGGACCCCTGATCTCTGCCTCCTAACCCTCTGGTGCTACCACGCTCCCTGAATTTCAGATCTTCTTCCTATGGATTTCTGAAGATGTTCATCATAGAATACAGAGCTTAAAACAGGCAGGACCTTCATCCTCTGTCATACACCAGTGTTTCCCATCTAGGAACGCAGTTCCATTAACACACAGAGGCTAAAATGTTTCCTCTTGGCTTCAGGGAGAAAGAACATGATTGTGCCTGTACAGGAGTATCCAGCTTTCCTTTGACTTCTGTTTCAAAACAACTTACCCTCTGCTGAAGGTGAAGGTTGGAGCTTTTGGTGTCTGAGCCCTATCAGTCTTCCTGCTTCCCCAGTGAATTCACTGGGGCACCTCTATGGAGCCATCCAACCCCATCATACCAGCACTTAGGTCTTAATCTTCCTCTCCCTGTAGTCAGCAGCAAAACTCCAAGCTGACTTCAAGAGGACAAAGATCAGGCCTCAAATGCCTGCCTTGCGCAGTGAACTCAGAGTTCTCCCCCCTCTCATGATGTGCTTACTCTCCGAGGTCTCTGGTCATTACTCTCCTTGCTGCCTCATTACCAGAATGTGCCATTAAAGTTTCGCTCACTTGAAAATGATCTCTTATTATCTCTCCATGGAAATTGCCCCGGCAACAAGCTTCCTTCAATATCTATCAAGCCAAAGAAAGCCATTAGAGAAATTACAGTGAGCTGCATGGATGCTCACGCCCCTTCCCTAACAGGTAGGCTCCCCTGGCACACCGTGTCCACACGCTGCTCTGGCTCCATCATGAGGCCATTGGAAGAGCAGCCAAGTGTCTGTCAAAGGCCCTGTGAAGATAGCGTGGAGAAGATGTGGAGTCCAAGTGGTAGCATCTGAGGCAACACCATTCCCCACAGCAAGGGTGATGTGGTGGGAGCCAGGTCCTCTGTGCCCAGCACCACAAGTGTTGTTCAATAGCCAAGAATAGAGGAATGGCCCAGACTGTCTGGACAAAGGGGGGTAAAGGTTCACAAATAATCCTTTCTGGTTGCTTTCACTTTGGAATGTCTCCCATGAAACATCTGGAGAGTCTCCCCTCTTCATTCTTGATGTCCACAGTGCTGTTAGTCTGGCTTCATCGCCCTAGGCTGCCTTTCCAGTCTACGGACACAAGAGGTGTTTCAAGGGCATGATTCATTTCATCTGTTTCAGACATCAGCACAGGATGAATTACACCCCAGAGGTATCTGTTTCTCTTCCCTGCCTGCAGAAGACAAAATAGCTCACTGCTCTAGGTGTCTGTGCTGCCAGATGAAGCGAATTCTCAGTGCACCATTTCCAGAGGTGCCAAAGCATTTGGATTAGGGACCTTGAAAAAATCGCTTCCACCAGGTGATGACCTGCTTTCCAAAATGCACCCAAGCCTCTGCAGAGGGAGGATGTGACATCTGCGTGTTTGACAGGGGAAGACTACTTGAGGCTGTATTTGATACTTGAAACTTTACCATGTTCTCTGCACACCAGGTCCCAGGTCATAGAATCATAGAATAGTTCGGGTTGGAAAGGACCTTAAGATCATCCAGTTCCAACCCCCCTGCCATAGGCAGGGACACCTCACACTAAACCATGGCATCCAAGACTTCGTCCAACCTGGCCTTGAACACTGCCAGGGATGGAGCACTCACAGCTTCCCTGGGCAACCCATTCCAGTGCCTCAGCACCCTAACAGGAAAGAATTTCTTCCTTATACCCAGTCTAAACCTCTGCTACACTGGAATGTGTCCACTGCTTAGGCAGGAGTGAACAATGCCTATTTCCAGTTCCATATTATTGATTCCCCCAAATTCCAGCAACACAAACATTTAAATCCACAGCTCGTCNTCTGCTACACTGGAATGTGTCCACTGCTTAGGCAGGAGTGAACAATGCCTATTTCCAGTTCCATATTATTGATTCCCCCAAATTCCAGCAACACAAACATTTAAATCCACAGCTCGTCCTTCTCTTGGCTTGCTTGTTTAAGAAGCTGCCTATATGCCTATTAAGTTTGGTGGCCATTATCGTTTGACAGAGGGAACAAGTGTAAACAAGCAAGGAATTCTGCATATGGAAACTCCCTCCCGTGACTCCAAATCGCAGGGAAGGCACATGGTTATTATTGTTGTTCCTATTCCTCCCTCAGCCTGTCTGCCACCTCTGACAACAACCTAAGTGTAAAACACTCAAGGCATTTCCAGAGAAACAAACACAAAACAAACCGTGGGAGTAGGGCCTTGCTCTGCCCTTTTCTATCACCAAACTCTGCAGGTTGCGTTTCTGCAGCGAGGAAAAGCTACTTACAGCAAGGAAAAAGAACAGGGGAAAATCTTCACTGCCACTCCCAGCTCTGGCTTCAGGAGGAGTTTTAGACCAGGAGCTGCCATCTCCTTGCCCAGTGCTGGAGAGTAGAGTGCAATGCATCTCTGCTGCCTGGTTTACATCTTGCCTTTAGCTAAGGCATCCTAGAGGGGAAGATGGCAAGAGGTCATGTATTCCAGGCTAATGACAGGAGCACTGGATTGGAGTGATCGTTATGCCAGAAGCATAGATTGATCCCCAAGGGTGCTGCATGTTGGATATCTGCTTTCCTCCTCTTGGTGGTGTAGTTCCTTCCCATGCTGCACAGCCCTCTGTGGTGTGTGTATTCTCCTATCTCTGCACATCTATCATGAGGGATTGTGCCCCCCCTGAAAGGACAAGGGATTCCGTATCCCTATTTGCAAATATAAGCCACTGGGCCCCACATAAAGGGACTACACTTACTTGTAGGAGCAACCTGCTCCAGGGAGATCTTCTGTATCCTGCCTGCTGTTTTGCTGGCTCTTGTCCTGACTCCATTGTCATCTGTGTTGGGCATTCAGTCTGGTTCCCACCTACAACAAATCTCACCTCCGTGGTTTCCCTCTGTAAAGATATCCCTCATATCCCACTCAAAGTTGTTCTTCACTGATTAAATCACATTAGATCATCAAAGTTATGTTAGCAAAGGGGCTTTCAAATGTTCCTCCAAGCATGAGGCTATTGAGTAGACACAGTCCAGTCTGTGGCTTCAGTGAACAGAAAGAGACTTGATCTTTGGGAATTGGGATTGGAATTTCCCCATTAGGTAAAGAGCCATTGCCCCTGTCTCCCAGCTGCTGAAGAAAAGATCTGACCCGATTTAGCCTGGATATACTTAGACTCCAGCACAGGATGTTCTGGGTCATTTCCCACTAGGAAAGATGTCAATGCTTAATTAAGATTGAAAAATGGAAGGGAAACAAAGGCGACTGAAGGCCTAAATGGGGTTTGTCTATCACTACCCCATGTGGCCACAGTTCTCAGAAGGTATTTAGCCTGGGGAGGAACCCTGCAGAGGAATGTTAATGGCAGGAGTATTTTAGAATTATAGGAGTTATTGTGGAAAAGGAATTTATTGCTCTTCTTGCCTTAGAATATGAAAACTGTGGTCTTATTCCATTAGATTAATGGTTAGGCAAATTTAATACATGTGAAACCCCCCACACACACACACATCTGATGGACTGTGTAGTCAGTTTATGTAATTCACTCCTGCAGGAGGCCAGAGAGGGATATACTGTAGTCGGAGTTAAAAAAGAGCTCTGTAATTTCACAGCCATTAAGAGCATGTCATTATACCTGCGAATGGGGGAACGGAAATCTCCAACTTCAGAATGAAGAGAAAGAATAGTTTTAGGAAAGAAATTCCCCCATCTTCCCCCATCACCTTTTACACTTACTTGGGAATTGTATTAAGCTGGGTTATTGCCATTACCCCTGGAATTGCCTGCTGGCAGCCACCACAATGTATGCAGGCGTTCTCTGGTGCAGTGAGACACATCAATGAACGTGGTCCTGTTCAGTTTACTCAGCAGCGCTGTGTTTCCTTGCTGAGAGAGCCCACTTACTGGGTTAAAGAAGTATTTGCTGCCTGCAGCCTGACATGCACAAGCCACACCATTCCCACAAGCAGATATACCCATCTCTGGTGGGTCTGGTGCAGCAGACAAGGAGAACGGCAGCTCTGGTGGCACTTGATGGTCCCTCTTCCAGTAAAAACCCTTCTGTAGTTGACATCTCAAAGGATGGGCCTTGTGAGTTGAGAGGAAGAAGATGCATTCAGCATGGCTCTTTCTCCATGGGGAGTCAATTCCATACCAGGCAAAGCAAACTGGAGGGAACTATATTGCCATGAAGGCATCAGGAGCAGTCAGATACCTCCATGCATGTTATTTCCCCCTCTAGATGTCCACAGATCCATGAGATCAGATGGGCTGGGAAATCTGGAGCAACTTTCACACTTCCCCTTCTCCCAGGGAGCACATGGCATTTGATTCCCAGTGTCATGCCCTTAAAGTCTACACAAATAGCTCCTTATGTTGGGGTGAAGAAGGCTGTCACAGAGGGGCATCCTGCATCCCGGAAGGATGTCATGCATGTAGCAAGCACATCGTGAGGAAATAGGATGCTTTCTCTTCCTTAGCTCATGATTCACCTACACCTTCTTCCCCAGCAGTTAAATGGGGACACTTGTTTGTCACATTTCTAAGAATTAGCTACATGAGGGAATTCAGTGCCTTCCCCACCTACCTTTACCATCAAAACTTGAATTAATCTGGATTTAAATGGGAATTATTTTCTGGGTTGTGTGAGGATCTGGGGAATAGATTCATAATCTAGTTAGATTCTAATTTGATGGAGAATTAAAGCTTCATAAATAAAGCACACTATTTATTCAGCATGTTTGAAGACATCCTTCCTATAACTCTAATACAATCCCTTTTCCTTTTACAAGCAGAGCACACTGAAACACACATTTATATGCCATCAGCAGACAAAAATCATGGCCCAAATGCTCAGCTGGTGCAAACTGGCACGGATTAGTGGCTGGCAATGCAAATTCATCCACTGCTACTGCACAAAGAGGTGTCAGAGCTGACCTCGCTTTGCTCTCACACATCTCTCTAACATTGCTCCTAACTTGCACAATCACACTTGCATCTCCCTTTCTTTGTCTCCATGTGGAAGCCTTTGCCAGTATGCTGGATGGGGGAAACAGGACTCACAGGATTGAAATAGTGCAGTGAGAGCTATTTCCTTCTCTGCTTGGCTGAAAACTTGCTGTGCCACCCTGCTACCTCTATGCATAGGGAAACACAGTTGGATGCTACATAGCGGAGAGCATTTCCTGGCCTTAGGTGAGAGATCAGCCTTCAAGCCACCAAAAAGACCTTAGGCAGGAGCAGCCAGCTCAGGACATGAACCTAAATGTATTTTATCCAGCCCCATGGCTCAAACTTCCCTTCTTGCTTCCCCAGATTTCCTGGCTCCACTGTGATTCCAAGAGGAACACACACCTCTCTGCTCCATGTGCTCCTGCTGCCAGCAGCTGGACTCTTCCACCAGCATCCTGGGGTCCAAATGGCCTTTCTCCAGCTCAACTGATCTGTCACTGGTGAAGCTGTCAGCTGGCCCATAATGTATGTGCACGAGCTCAGAGGTGGGCAGGCAGGAATGGCACGGACCCAGGATTTACAATGCACGCAGCCAGGGCAGGAGAGGGAAAAGCTGCAAACGTGATGCTTTTCTCTCTCCGTTTATAGCCGGCTCCCCAGCCCATCGCAGCGGGATGGGGCTTGAGGAGAAGCTTTTGCTGATACTGAATAAATCCCAGATTTTCCCTGTCTCCATGCAAAGTTCCTCTGCCCCCTGAGCAACCTGCATGGCCAGCACCTGCCAGGGAACTCAAAGCAGGGAGTTTGGGGCAAAGCCAATGTTTCAGGAGTGTATCTCCTGCTGGTTAGGTTGATCTGGATAGTGCTTTCTCCCACCTCCCAGTGCCGGCTGCCTGGGCTACAGTCATAGGGGTCCCCTTGTCACATTGATCCCATGTTGTAAATCCACAAGCTGTGGGTGTGTGAACCCCGGAGTCCCCAGCTAAACCCCATCTGCAGAGGAGCTGCAAGACAGGACCCTGTGTGGCAGGAGCCAAAGCTGGCCCTGCTTCAGCTGGAGAGCATCCACCAGTGACAAGCTATGTTAAGGCTGTGTTTCACAGCTTGTGAATGCCTGTCAGTGCCTGGGTGTCTCTGGACGCTACATAGCAACCAACACCCAGCTCAGACCTCCTGGTTAAACAAAGCTCCTTATAATCAACCGTATCTAAATGTGCTGCCCCTTCACACACAGGCCACCAGCCCCTCCCTGCAGAGCAAGCTGTGTGTTTCAAAAGACATGGGTCAAACACCAGGCAGGGCTTTCAGTAAAACATAGAAACATAGAGTCACAGAGTGCTTTAGATTGGAAGGGACTTTCAGGCTCATCAAGTTCCAACCCCTTCCACTGGAGCAGCTTACTCCAGGCCCCTGTGTCCCGCCTGGCCTTGAACACTTCCAGGGATGGAGCAGCCACAGCTTCTCTGGGCACCCTGTGCCAGCACCTCAGCACCATCCCAGGGAAGAGCTTCTGCCTAAGAGCTCATCTCAGTCTCCCCTCGGGCAGGTTAAAGCCATCCTCCTTTATCCTATCACTATATGCCCTTGTACAAAGCCCCTCTCTAGCTTTCTTACAGGCCTGCTTTAGGTATTGGAAGATTAGTATAATTTTCCCCTGAGCCCATATTCGAAATGATGCTATGGCAAGTAACAATGATGATTCCTGCTTTGGATATCAGGACCAGCCTCACAAAGCTCATCTCTTTGTATCAATGGTAGGATGAATCAGAACTCTTGCATCTATGTCCAGTTACAAGGGCCATGTCCCATACTACAATGCAAGGACCACCAGGAACCCAGGAGCTTTGCTGGCTCTATAGAACAAGCACTGCTTTGTGCATAGGGCAGTAGCATTGAGGTGATGAACCAAACAACACACCGCAAGCACTACATCACCCAGGAAGATGGAGCGTGCCTTTGTAGCGCACACTGTAATTGCACAGAGCTCTTGTGACAGCTCTTGTGGTGCCACCTGAATTACTATGTCAGCTGGACACTTATCACCAAGAAAATGAGAAACACTTAACGAACAGGGTACATCGATGCTGTGGATGGCCTTCAAAACACACTTGGTTCCCCCCCAAAGGAGCAGGTGTCTCTACTTGATGCTCTTCTTGGGAAGCCGGAGAGGCAGAATCCTGCTGCATGTTTCTGGTGACACAGAAAGTAAACAGTAATTTACCACCCACTCTGCTCTCAAGTCCTTGCTAAGGAATTGGGACTCGACATCGCTTCCCGGGACTCATGGAAATGAGGAATTACTCCATTGCAGCCCCACTGCTATAAACTTGACTTTCTGTCTTCTGTGGTGGCCCCAAAAGCCGTCTGGATTGGAGACCAAGGGGTTTACTGACCTGAACCTCCAGATTTATTGAAGATTTTAGTATGGTAATTACAGACACACAGATTTTCCTGTCTCCTACACTGAGCTTCCCCAGCACCTGCTCCCTCTGCAGTTCCAGCTCTTTGGAACAAGCTGTGTGTACATCTTCTGCAGGATTGCCTCCACACAGGGTACGGTCCTCAGTCAGGACAGGGAGAACTGACCCATCTGCTTCACATGGTGATGCTTGCTCATGGGAGGGCAGTGAGATCCCTCCCCCTTAATTCAACTGGCCAGAAATCAAGTATAAACCAATTGCCTGGACTTTGTGTTCACTGGAGAAAGATTGGCAGGTCCCAGGACAAATCACTCCCATCCTACAGCGGGCAGGCTTGAATTACCACCTCATTAGGGCTATGCAAAACAGCAGGAGCATGAAACTCGCTTAGTTTGGCTAAAACCCCTGATATGCCCCTGGGGTAAGTTCGTAAAGCTCTTCTAAGCCATGCCAACAGCACATTTGGATTGATCAATAGCCCTGGCTCAGCTATCCTTGATATGCAGTAACGCTCATCTACAGCAATTACCTAAAAGCCTGGGAAGGAGGAGGAGATCAAGTCATTTAGCAAGGGGACAGGGCCTTTGCATTGATTAAAAACTGTAATGGCATCTTCGAGATGGCTTCTGAGTTACCCCTGAGGTCCTTCATCACTCACAGCACTGCTGGGGCTCTGCCTCCCTTCTCCAATCAGCAGGGGACCACTTTGAGGTGAGGACAGAGCTTCTCCATCAGGGAGGGGTTGTCTCTACGGCCCGGTTACAACAACACTGGATCAGAGGCTAAAAGAGAGATGTGTCAGAGATTGAAGAGCATGGGGATAGGAAGAGGGGCAGGGCCGGCGTGTTGGAATCGATGGAACAATCAGTCAGAAGCTAAAGCAATTTTGAGATTAGGCCTCCTTTATGGAAAGCAGTGATCCCTTTTTGATGAAAAAGCCATCCCAGCCTGTTGTTGTAATCTTACCTCAGCTCATGCCGTCTCCCTGTGTCTGTGGCTGACCCACTTCCTTCAGCTCCTTTGCTTGTTTCCTTCAAGTGCAATTTTAGCTCCACATAAACACCTTGTTTAAATTGCTTTAATCTCCAAGTGCTCTTTGTATTGATTTGAAACAGTTAAGCTGTCAATCAGCCCTTTCTCTTCACACTGTGGACCAGAGAGGAAGATTAAAATAACAAACAAACAAGAGGTGGATGGGCAGGGAAGTTAGTCTGAATCTCACAGAGGATGCTAGCTCTTGGGAGCCTGGAAACAGGTTGAAATAAGGTCCTTCCAGGCACTGAACGCTGTAGAAAGGGCCCTATCCAGAATGGAGGGCAGTGTGAGATGCCCTATTCTTTCAGCTATGCATTCAGATATACTGCTGATGTAGGAGCTGTATATGTCTCCACTCAATTGTGCAAACACTGCTTAGAGACAACTCAGTCTTCTGAAGTTTCCAGTTAGCACTAAAAAGAGGAATAATAAGACAGGTAAATGATACACAGAGAAAGAAAGTAGTTCTCCAAGGGCACGAATCCAAAGCAAGGCTGTCTCCTGATGAGGATCCATCAAAACACCTCAATAAACATGTTCAGGGTGACTATTTTGCTGTGCAGTAATGAGGGAGGGAATGGGCCTGCAATCGTACAGGCACACATGGCATCTAAACCCCAGCCTGCTTGCAGCTCTGCCCCCAAAGGCTGTGCACAACTGCCATTGAGGAAGGACATTTGAGCTGGAGCACTGAAAGTGCAGATGCTCCTGCAGTCAGTGGATACATCCCCTGGCACTCTCCCTCTCTTGGACAGCATAGCAGGCCATCTGCACTCAGGACAATCCTGATGGCAAGCCTGAAGCTGCAAGCTATTATTTCATCATTACAGCAAGGGTAATGACAGGGACAGAGAGGCTGATTGCTGCTGGAGAGGTCAATGGTCAAGGAGTTAAGAAGGGGAATAAAGATGAGGCATGGCACATGTGGCTTTGCAAGAGGTGTGCAGCTGGCTTTGCATTGCTCTAGTCAGAGCATTATTCACTGCAATGAAGCTAAGGGTCTTTAGTTAGAGTCTTCAAAGTGGAAATGCAGTGAAGTCCAGTCCAGTGCTAGTCACACTCTGAAAATGCATCCATCCATCACATTATACAAAGCCAATATTAGACACAGCAGCACTCAGATACTACAAGGGCTTACTTCACTATGCATGGGCTGAGGAGAAGCCCTTCTCATCATCCACATAGTTCTGCTCCCCCAGAAGTGGTTTTTACAGTCCATGAGATAAGGACCCCGTACCTAGCTCCTATGAGAACAGAACCAAATATCCCAGCACTTATCCACTTGCACCCAATGTAGATCTTCAGGGAGATGCTTCCCCTGCATTGGGTGCACATCATGGCCTGGGTTGGGTGGCAGCAGACTGGGGATGTAAAAGGGACTGGAGGGACCCAGTGGGGAGAGCTGGCATTGGAAGCAGAACTCTGCTGCCTCCAAAGCAGAGCTGCCAGTCCCGCAGTGGGAAGGGACTCAGAATAAAGAGGCCTGCACTGGATAGGGTCATTCATTCGAATGTTTCAAATCACAATAATAAAAACCCCCTCTTTGAATGGGTTTCTCTTCCCCTCAAGCAATTCAAGCAGCTGCTCCATTTCCATTTGGCCTCAAGATCCTTTTATTGATGGGCTCTAATAATTTGCATGTGGTGGAAAGGTTGGTGTTGAGCCTGCGGCAGCAGGGTCACACCTCTGCAGCTCCAGGGGCTGAGGGGATTGCACGTTCCTCTCCTGACGTTTGGAAGCCAGAGTGGGAATAAAGACTGGGGCA
This sequence comes from Agapornis roseicollis, assembly GCA_002631895.1. Lineage (NCBI taxonomy): Eukaryota > Metazoa > Chordata > Aves > Psittaciformes > Psittacidae > Agapornis > Agapornis roseicollis. The sequence goes on along the minus strand of NDXB01021963.1, from coordinate 50,448 downwards.
GAGGGGTCACAGAGGGACCGGCACAGATAAAAAGAGGAAGGATCACTGTCTGCACAAAATGAAGTGACTGTCCTACAGGTAACAGTCTCTTACGTTACATTGCTCTAGTCCTATCTCAAAAGGCACCAGTGTTGGATACAGAAAAAGATGGAAGTGCTAAGGGGAGAAAAAAAAAAAGAAGAAGAAAGATGGCATAATGGATTTAAGTAAGGGGTAGTTTTAAGGTTAGATGGACAACTTAGCCTTTCACTTCCTTTTTAAATGCTTGCTAATATTCTTTGGCCAAATAGGGGAAGAAAGGGAAGGAATGCATTAAAGTGGTTTTTGGCATGATAGGCAAGGGTGGGGGTAAAAATCCTGACATCTCTCAGAAAACCCTCTGGAGATAGAGCACAACTCTATGCAGGGAGCAGTGCAATACAGAGAAGGAAGAATATACATCAGCACTCCCTTTCTGATGACAGAGCAAAGTGTCATTCCAGGAAAACAGGCAAATTTGAAGGAAGAAAAGAGAGATGCTGTAAACCAAGTAGATATTTCTTTTTTAATACACAAAACACACAGACTGGATTGATTTCATGTTTTTAGAAGACTTCAATCACATGAATAAAGATAACTTTCCCTAGCTCAGTTGTTCACAGCTGGCTGACAGCCATTGGACACAGCAGTAAAGAGCCAGAGCAGAGAACAGAGCAGCCAGAATGGACATGGGTGGATGAAGATCATGAGAACAGAACAGAAAGAGGCCTGCGGACAGATATCAACCGCATTAGAAAAGGACAGCACCAGGCCCACAGCCCAATGGCTTAATCTCTGGGTTTGTTCTGCTCTATAGGGCAGGGCTGCTGTGGCACCCACGCACTGAGCAGCAGCTGGCAACATCTGCCAGCGCTCCTCCTCTTCTCCTTCAGCTTTCAAACACTTGCTGTCCTCATCAGTTCTTCTTACTTCTCCTCCCCTTGCACTTCCTGAATGCTGCAGTTTGCTTTTCTTTAATGAAGTCCCTCATCGGGGCTTCAAAGGGGAGGTGCACGCAAGTCAGGAAGAGGCTTTCAGGTTAAAATCGCACACACACATATGCATACACATTGGAAAAGCAAAGCAAGGAGGGAAATCAATAGCCCTGGTCAAAACTGATTTTCAGATGTGAACGAAGCTGCTGATTAGGGGAGCCCCCCCAGAAGCCACTGGTGCCAGTCTTGAGGTAATCCTTAAATATCATCCTGGCAGAATCACAGGCAGTCAGGGATGAGGAGGACTTTCAGAGGCCACCTAATCCATCCCCTTGTCAAACAGCTCCACATGCATGAGATTCATCAGCAGTGGGAAATGCCAGCTCCTTTTTAAGGTTTGGTGCTGTGTTTGGACCAGAATAGGAATTGAATGAGCAGAACGTGCCCTCGTTGCTATATTTACCTCGCCCCTTGAAAGTCAGTGTGGCCCAGGATCTCCAGCATGAGCATGGTGGATTGCATCCTCAGCCCCTTCTCATTGCCAGCTCTGCTGATGAGCTTTAGCATCTTCCCCACTGGCTTCAAAAGGGGTAGAGAGAATTGGGAGGGATAATCACGCATGGAGGAGTTCTAAATTCAGACAATTCTAATCTTGTCTCCAAAGTTAGTGATTTATTTCCTTTTTTAACCTGTATTTCATTGAATGACGCCACCACAGTCAATAAGTAAGTGGTGATGGGGTGGGAGCTGACAGAGGTAGATGGAGATCTGTGAATGAGGCAGTAAATGAGGAGAATCAGTTGTGGCCATGTGAACTCATTTCTGGAGATGGCCAGAAGTGGTGATTAGCAAAGTCCAACTGAACTGCTATCATCTCCTCCCCTGCTCGCGATGTAAATGTCAGCTTCCTGCAGCAGGGAGACGACCACTAATGGCTGCGGCAAAGCAAGGAGGGGCAAGGAACTTCCAAATGAGCTTGACATTTTCTTAACCTGAAACAAATGGAGGCTGTGAAAGGCTAGGGAAGGAACCCATCAGAGTGACTGAGAGGGCTGTAAGTGAAGAGCAAGACCTTGCTTAAACACAGCCATTTGTAATGGGCTGTGGAGCTGTGACAGAGGGGGAGCTGTGGGAGTTTGCATTGGGAGGGGGTGCCAAGAGGGTGGGTGGAGGAGCAGATGTGTTCACACTCTCTTTGGCAAAGGGGATAATAACATTTGCCTTCTTTAAAGGGAATACTGATGAATAGTTTAAGCCTGGGCTGGGCTGCTTTCCATAGGCTCACTGTCTTCTCTGAGGGCTTTGCATATGGGAGGATTTGAGAAGCAGCACCTCTAAGCTAAATAGAGCAGGAATGTTTCCCCCTCTTGCAGAAGCCAAAGAAATCCTGCATCCTCCTCAGGGCAAAATTAGGATCTCAAAGTTGGATGGGCTGGAGCACAAGGAACAGGTTCCCTTACGTGAGTCGATGATCAGCCCAGTCACCCAAGGTATGATAAATGCAGATTCATGTCTTTGCTTCACCCTGAATCAGAGCAAACCTCAGTCCCTCTTTGGGTGGCAATCCTTTGTCCCTCCCCACCGTGACTCAGTTCTGCATCTCTCTGCCCATTAGACTTGTCCCAGTTAGGAACTCATCTAACCTAGTTCATCCCTCCTCTCCAAAATAAAGAACTGATGTGAATCCACAAGCATTTCCCAATTAAAAGCTATTCCAGGGACATGAAGGCATAATCCAGGGCCTGTGGTGCTGTGTCACAGCACACGCTCCTCAGAGAGCAGACTGCAGAGCTTCAGGGAGGGCTTAGAGCAAGCTGCTCTAGTGGAAGGTGTCCCTGCCTGTGGATGAGCTTTAAGGTCCCTTTCAACACAAACCAATCTGTGATCCTGTGATTCCATGCATCACAGATGAGGACATGGGAAAAATGACCCTTTCTCAGCCAGTTTCCAGCAGTTGCATCTCGAACTCCATGGACTTGGTGCCACTGGGACAATACTTGGGTTTGAGGCACATCTCAGCCTACTGAGTGTGCTGGACCGACTCAGCCACCACATTATGTTTTGCTGCACGTAGGACACGAATGGTTGTTGAAAAAGCTGCTTATTACAGCTCAGTGGAGAGGGATAGACCACATTTTATCACAGATCCGCTTGTAAGGTTCATTACTGATTTTAATGTACCTGTGCCAAGAAGCAACAACAAGCACAGGTTTTTAAAGAGAAGGAAGGAAGATTAAATATACTCAATCCTTGTCACCTTAGCAAACATTTATCCATCCGTTTGTGTGTGATGAGAGGTCTCTATCCTACAGAAGGAATTACATTTTAATAGGACAGAAACATGTTTAGGGCTGTCATGGCTCAGGATGAGAGCAGACTATGGTCCTGCAGGGAAACACCGGAGGCTACTGAATGGAGAAAACAGGAAGGTGATAACTTATGGCTATGCAGGGAAGATGCCCCCTCCCTGGCAGTGTTCAAGGCCAGGTTGGACACAGGGGCTTGGAGCAAGCTGCTCTAGTGGAAGGGGTTCCTGTCCATGGAAGGGTTTGGAATTGGATGAGCTTTAAGGTCCTTCCAATGCAAACCAGTTTGGGATTCTATGAAATAGGTGATGCAGGAGAGGACTAATATGGAGTGTTCTAGCCACTGATGATAGAGAGATTCCCTGCTCAGAGCAGCCCCAGCATTGCCCTGGCTGCAGCTACTGCTCACAAATGTGATGCCAAAGTTAAAATGAAAGGCAGAAAATGCCAGTACAGACAATAAGGTTCCCCACTGGTGTATATTCACTGCCATGGGCTTCCCCAGCAGCAGGACTCAGCCTGTTTACAAGCCTCTTCCCTTCTTTGCAGATGGGCTTTGCTTCACTTGGGGGATGTTTAATCCTTCCAAGGAAGGCCAGCCAAGCTCAGTGCTAATGAGAAGGTCAATAATCTCCTTGCTGGGGCAAAGAAAGGCCAGCAGAGTGGGTGAAGCCCTTGCTGGGCTCTTTAGGACCAGAGTGATGTATGTGATGTGATGTGCACTCATGAACTGGACCAGAGGAGGCTGGCAAATGGCTTGGGCAACTCGCACCTTCTCAGTACACAGAGTGGGCACAGCAGAGCTTGCTGCTCTCTAAGGTTCACTCCATGCTCTGATGAAGAACCTGCTCTACCTCCTTGCCCTTTAGTGCCCTTCGCAGCTTCTTACTTCCAGTCATTACCAGCCACGGGCTGGATTTAATGAGGCCAGAGTCCACTGGATGAAACAAATGCAGGTCCCCGAACCCTCTAAACCAAAGCTAATGACAACTATATGCTCCCTCACTCCTGCTCTCCTTTTCCCATCCTGCAAATTAGCTGTGCTAATGCACGCAGCTCGCTGCTCCTCGGCGGCTTCAGATGCTGAACTTTGAGGCTTTGTCACATCAGCCGGCACCAAGTAATTCCGTGGTGAAGTCTGACATTTCCAGTTGGAAAAAACCAAATTGATTAGAATTCAGCAGGCACGTAGTGCTCAGCTCTTAAAGGTCGGCTTAGCTAAGGAACTATCAACTGTAAAATCATTCAGCATTTAGAGAGGAGGGGTGGCAAGGGGGGTCCTGAGAAGAGGGAGGGAGAACGCAATGGGAGGATCATTTACTGCCTGCAAGTGTGTAATCACAGGCAATTGAATTATCAGGATCCATCTTCCTGGGCATTGTGGATGGAACTTGCTTTGCCTCCCCGGGCCCTGCGTACACCTGGGGATGGGATTCTGGCAGTCACCAGTGCTCCCCATAGGTCAGTGCTGGCAAAGGGACCTTGGAGGATGAAGATGGGTGATATTGTCTCTGCTGCTTCACATGTTGGGGACTGGATGACGCTCATCTGAAGGAGACTTCAAGTCTCCTTTCAGTAGAAGGAAGAAGGATCAGCCTGTTTAGTGCAACAGTGACAGAAAACCCATACTGAGATAATTGCTTTCCCATGGGAAGTATGGAATTACCCAAGCACAGGTCCCCTTTCTAGAATCATAGAATGGTTTGGGTTGGAAAGGATCTTAAGACTATCTAGTTCCAGCCCTCTGCCATGGGCAGGGATGCCCCACACTAGACCATGTGCCCCAAGGCTCTATCCAGCCTGGCCCTGAACACTGCCAGGGATGGAACGTTTACCACTTCCCTGGGCACCCTGTGCCAGCACCTCAGCACCCTCACACCGAAAAGCTTCTTCCTTTTACCTAACCTGAACTTCCCCTGTTTCAGTTCAAACCCATTACCCCTTGTTACATCGCTACAGTCCCTGATGAAGAGCACACTGCTGTCTACTTGCTCCTGTGTGTCTCCTGCGACTTCTGTTACTAGGAGGCTCCACTGAATATGGAAGTCAAGACGGACAAGCACAACCCCATAAGCAAGCTGCAGAGATGAGCACTGATCCCAAAGGAAATCAGGCCAGGGTATCAAGAGCTGCCCCATGAATCCCACTTCACTTGAGGTCTACCAAGACCCAAATTCCATATCTTCAAATTCCTCCAGTTCTGCCATCTGGATTTTGCTTTCTGAGGTTTTGAATAAGGTCAGGTTTGACAAACAGGAAACAAAACCCTTTTGCACCAGCCTTGATGGACCATCAACATGTACATGAACAAGAAACCTGGACACCTAAGTCTCCATCTTGAGCCTTCTTTGACAGGTTACAAGCTACTAATTAGGACACACTCCCTTCCTTCCATTGCACTGTGCGTGTATAAATCATGTTATCTAATGCATGGCTTCTCCTCTTCCTTCTCCCTTATCCCATCCTCTTGTTTAAATCTTTGCTCTTCACACTTTTTTGTGCCTGAACCCGGGACCAGCTCTTGCCAGCCTGAAACATGTTTGGCTTCACTTTTCGGTTAAGTGAAGAAACACATCCCATGGGAAGCATCTCCCAGAGCTTAGTGGCATTGAGAGCAGAGGAGGGCCTGAAGTCCACCTGAATAGGTCTGGGGAGCAATCTGTGGGTACGTGGCCTTCCAGATGGCTTTGTGACCCACAGCTTAGCAGAAGTGGACAGTGTGAGGATCCCTTTGCATTTCCCAAGGACAGGATCACAGCCTGTTGTACAATCCAACTGTGACCCCTACAGGTCTCTGAAAGGAGAATACTGATCTCCTCAGAGCAGTCACAGGGAAAGGGGGAATCTCCTCCATCCTTATCATTCAGTACCCCTGAATATCAAGGTACAGTTGATATGCCTGTGATTCATTATTCCTTGTAATATCCAATTCTCCTCTCACACATGCCATTGATTTTAGTAGGGACAGAAGCACTCTGACCAAAGGGGAAAAACATGGTCCATGATGTTGCAGGTGAATCATGTTCTCCGGGCCAGAGAGAACCAGGAGGACTCAGCTCCAGGGAGCTAAAATACACATCAAAGGAGAGCAAGATGAATCCTACTGCAAGGTGGCTGCAGGAGGCTTCTCCAGGGGAAACTGTGAGTCAGCAACAGGCCAACCCAACCCTGAAAAATTCAAATGAGGGGAAGAGAAAGACAGAAAGAGAAAGAAAAAGAGAAAAAGACAAAGAGGAAAAGAAAGAAAAGGAGGAAAAGAGAAAGAGAGAAAAAAAAAGAGAAAAATAGAAAAAGCAAGAAAAAGAGAAAGAGAAAAAGAGAGAGAGAAATAGAGAGAGGAAGATAAAAAGAGAAAAAGAAAGACTAGCAGACACAGTGTTGATGCTCAGCCTATTGCCCGAACCTCCTGTGTGGCAGTACAAAGGGGAGGCAGAGGAAAGGGAGCACTGTGTTGTCTCCATGTAATATGCTCTCAGGCTGATCTTTCCTAATTCAGCTCCATCCCTTGGTCTCTGTCTTGCTCTGCCTCAAGAGGAATCAGCTCCAATGCATCACTGTGAGTTCCTGATAAGCTTTTGATCTCACTGGCACTTGCATCACCAGAAAAGTCTCCCTGCCCTTTATCCTACCCAATGAGTCCCTTTTGCAAGCAGTGGGACACCCACATTCCTACCCATTACATGAGCTCAACAGCCCTTCCATTGTCACATACTGAATCTGGACCTCTCTTCTCCAAGGCCTTAGTGTGAACTTGTCCTGGATCATGGTCAGTCAAGCCCACCACAAGTATCTCTCTACATGGTTAAGCCTTTCCAGATACAATCCCTCCTGGAGGAAAACCCCATAGCCTGAAACCTGTGCCATGGAAAGAAAAGGAGCCCCTGCAGCTCCACATCCCATCACTGTGGACCATGTACACCCTGGAGCTGGGACAGGTGGGTATCACAACTCACTATGGAGCGGAACTTGCTGATAGCAACACCCAGAGCTTACTCATGAATCAACAGCAGCCAGGCTCGTGGCTCTGCTTGCTTCCCCCTCCCACTGACACACAGCAGCCAAAAAGCACCATGTTGATTATTCAAGAGTGGGCTCTTAACAGCTCTAATCAGTTGATAATCCAATAACACACTCAGCTGAGCTGCACTCTCAGCTCCCAGGTCCCTGCTGCTGAGAGAACATTTACAGCTGCCTCGTGTTGATAATCACTGCCCACAGGCAGGAGGAAAGCTCCGCAGATGCTCCCTCATGCTCCTTTAGCTGGGCTGGAGGCAGGTAGACCTGTCCTCCCACCCACCCCTGCCTTCCCTCTGCTCACAGCAAGGGCAGGCTGTTGGTGGGGTCCCATCTTTTTGCCTTGCACGCACCAGCCCAGCTCCTAGGACTTTCAGCAGCACAAGTTGCCTGTTCTCTTGAGTCACCCCTTGGCAAAACGGCTTTACACGTTATAAATAAAAGGGAAAGCATCAAATCCATCATTTTGAAGGCATCTGAAATGCAAGATGCCAGGGAGCAGCCAGCACAGCCTCAGGCCCTTTCAGTCCTCCAACATTTGAGCACAAACTGTCAGCATCCAGCCCGGAGCCAGCATGCAAGGAGAGACATTCAATGCAGAGATAGCCCTTCCTCTGTATCACACCAGCTTTGCATCCCCAACCCCACCCTGAGAAGGGCTGAAAACCATTCACACCTTGTTCTGACGGCTGTCACAGCTTCACCTCCCAGCAAAACCCCTTCTCTTCACCTCCCCTCCCAGTCATCCCATAGCTCCTCCTGTCCACTGGGTCTTTGCCGTACACTGGAGTCAGTGCTCACCCCCTTCGTTCATCAGTACCCTCATTAGCCATGTGATTACAGATGACTGCTCATTTCCTCCTGTGTCAGGACTGCACTAGCAAAAAGGTGTGGAAAGTAAATTCTGGGCCTAAATACAGCTTTTCCTTTTAATTAAGAGATTAAAGCAATTTCCCCATGCATGGAAAGGAGAGGTTGCATCTATGTGTGTATGTGCTTGCATGTGTGCAGGAGTGTGTTCAGAGCAGGTTTTCTTCCTAAACCACTTTAGTTGGTAGATTTACCAGGCAGACAAAAGGGTGTGAAGAAAGCTATGTCCCTGCTGCCATCCTTTCTTGGGTACTTAAAGAAATACAGTAAGATCCAATAACACAAAGTGGGGTGTTTCTTCCTCACCAGCTCTCACAGTGCCAAATGCTTCAAAATGGTTGCTTTTCATGGGCCTCCCTATGGAGCAGGAAAACGCATTGCTCTTGGCAATATTAAGATGTTCAGGTCTAACAGAGACTAAAAGCTGGGCATTGTTCACTGGGGTGTGTGAAAGGGAGAAGAGACCTGGGCTCCTCTGCAGCCAGGGGACAGTGGATACCATGCACCCAGGGTCCCCATGGGCTCAGCCTGCTCTTTTCTCTCCTACTGCAAGCTTCCCCATGCTCAAACCCCATGGGCTGCTCTTCCTCCCCTTCCTCCTCCTCCTCCTGGATGCTAGTCAACCTCACAGTCAGCGGGAGCAGGGCTGCTTGCCCATCCTCACCCCCATGCACAGACCATTGTGCCCTGCTGTGCCCCTTCCATCTCTCCCCAGGAGCCAGCTTGCTCCCCTTTGCCATTTCTCCCCATCCTCTCCCCTTTGCTGAAGAGCCCAGGTAATCCTGGAGGACCATGAGGAATAAGCTGTGCTCTCCTGTCCTCAGCAGTGGGGCTGGCTGCAGTGTCTCTACCCTGCTGTAGCAGCTCTCCTAGCTCCAATCTCTCCTTGCTTCCTACAACAGGTCCCAACCAACAGCTCTTTCCCTCCCCGTACTTTTGCCCCCTGCTCTCTTTGCAGTCTCCTCTGGCACAGACCTTCAAGCCAAGCCACCAGTGTCAGCCATGAAGCAGTAGGTTTTGCATCCCACCCCTTAGGTTCAATGCTCTCTGCTGCAATACCCACAGGATTCCAGACCAGGGGAGTGGGACATGCACATCCTGGTGCAATAGCAATGCAGGGACCAAAAGAAAAGCCTATTCAAACCCAAAGCCCAAACCTCCTTGCCTGCACAGCACACACAGCATCGTTGGCTCAGTGTTTCCCCTTGAGCAGCTTATTTTGAGTGCAGAGCCTAATAGATTGCAGTATCTCCAATGGGGTTCTTCTGCTCTTGTGTGTGTGTGTAATCCCCTCTCTACACAGCCCTGCCTGATTATCTGCTTAGGCAAGAGGCTAGGAAAACACCCAGGGACACTGAGATTCGCTGCAGAAGACTCTGGGAAGAGCTGGGCTTTTGGAACTGAAAGCAAAGTGAAGAAGTGCCACTGGTTTGCTGCTTCCCCACAATGCAGGAAGCTCCACAGCAGTAATGAGGTGTGCGGGGAGGCTGGGACCACTGCAGATGTGCCTGGGAGACATCCTGTGTGGTGGAGCAAGTGGGATAGGAGGGGGGAAAGGAGAGGAGCTTGTACAGCACATCTGGAGCATTTGCCTGGTAGAGGCTCTTTAGGGCTTCCTAGTGCAGGTGGCAGCACCCCAGTGAGTTCAGGCCAGATGTGACCCCCCCAGCCACTGGTTTCCAGGTCCTGGCCATTCACTCCTTTTCCATCCATTCCAATTTCACATTAACTGGGCTGGTGCACAACAGTTTAGCACGATCCCACTGGGCCGTGGAAGATCCATATAGGTCCTGACCAGCCTCGTTTCACACTCCAGGTGCTGGGCTAATCTACAGGGATGTGATGAGCTGCCTTCACCTCCTTTTTCCCAGGTCCAACCTTCCTGATGGGACCAGGACCTGAGGGAGGAAAAAAACACATCCATGCATCAGGGTCAGGCCTGGTACTTGTATGTGTCAGAGCCCCTGAGCACCTTCTCTGGGTCTTGGGAGGTGTTTTTAGGCAGAGTGAAAGGGATGGGCGTTTGGCCCTTGATCTCTTTGGTACATTCACTCCACAGCCTGAAGAGAGGGACTCAATTAGCAGGAAGAGCCTTATAGCAGAAAGCACTGAGACTCCCAGCTCATTTCACATGTCGTTGGAGCCAGAGGCTGTGTGGCCAGTCACGGTCCCCTGCACCATCCCGAATCTCATCCTCTGTGCCATGGGCATCCCTGCTGGGAAGCAGTGATGATGCACAACAGTTTGCAGAGATCTTTGTCACACAGAGCACCCAGCAAGGAGCTGCTGCACTGATTTTCCAGTGTGATGAGGGATAAAGCCCATCTCTTCATGGATGTCATTTTGGATGAGCACTCTTTGGGGTATATTTGATTTGAGCCATGATAATCAGGTGTACCCTGGGCTATTAATGAGGAGAGTTTCTGCTGCAAATAGCAAATGGCAGCAGGCATCTCCCCTGAGGGCTGGTGCTCACTGTATCCAACTGCTGTGCATCCCTGTGCATCGCTGTGCATCATTGACTGGAGCTGGGCTGGGAAGGACAACACTGCCAGGAGGATGCTGTTCAGTTTGGGGTGAGAATCATGGAAAAGAGAGCATCAGCAGTCACAGATCAGGCATTTGGGACAGTACCTCAAACATTTGGGCATGTTAGGGAATAGGCCATCCTCCGGGAGCCTGAAGTCCTATTGCAGCAGTGTTCCTGCTGCCACCTTCCATTCTGGCCACAGCCAGAAGCGCTGCAGGGATTCCCTGCCTGTTGCCTGCCAGGATCGAGCCATGGGCTAGGGTTTGGCACAAGCTGACCCATTGGCACCACTGTGGTCCCCTCCATCACTGCACATCCCATACTCCCAAACCCAGCTCGGCATCGCATCCCCTTGCTGTTGCTCTGCCCCTCCTTCCTGTCACTCGGTGACATAATGGAATCAAATTAAAGCCCCATTTACCAGTTTTATTGCCTATTATTTATAATACTCCAGCTCCAAAGTGCTGTTTTATAGAGTGCTTAAGCTGCCATTGCTGGATAGCGTTTGCCATAAATGTCTCCGCATGCACAGAACATAATGTCCTTGCGTCGCGCACGAAAAGGGAAGAGATTATTCTCAATTATTTCATAGAGTCTGTTTTATTGTCTTATTGTAATAAACTGTCATACCCTACAACACTTTAAAATCAATAGTTTGCATTAAAAGTAATGAAAAGTAGTTATTAATCCCGCTTAGTGCTTCCGCTCTTCCGCTCAACGCAAGGCCCTTGGAACAGGGAGCAGGTGATAATTATTCATTCCCGATCAATAGGAATGTTTCCCAGTGCTCCCGTGTGTCTCAGTGCTCTCACAGCTGTGTGTGCTGATGATAACACAAGGCAGGGCTGGAGTTTGGGGCTTGATGTGCCTCAGTTTCCCTCCGTGAGACGCAATAGGTTGGTTCAAGAAGCAAGCCTGGGTTAAAATGTGAACAAAGTAGGTTTATTTCTGCTGTGTCTCCTTTAGATCTGCCAAGTTTATGGCACTTGAGGGGCTTTTTCAAACACAGAATCAGATAGATGGCATTGGCTTATGACAGTGTTTTGTTCATCACTGGGCTAACTCAGCTAAGTTCTCCTTCCTCAAGCAGTGACTGAGTCAGTGCTAGGCATTTCTGAAGCATCCATCAGTGCTGGCTCACAGAACCCCATCTCAAAGGGATGTTTTTAGTTCTCCAGAGATCCAAACCTGACTCCAGTGACACTGGATGTGTTGTGGTGTCCACTCATGCACTGCATGTGTTACAAAATCCATGTGTGAAGGAAGCCGTGCTCAGGGCTCTGTGTGCACACTCACATGAGATGCCAAAGTCCTTGTACAGGTTTAGGAGGAGGTTTTATGTTAGCAGCTCACTGCAGACATGGTGAAATGCCCCAAAACAGAAAATACTTGTCTTTTCTAAAGCCTGAATTTTGTCAAAGCTGGGTGATGGGGTAAAGATACAGGTTGGGCTCTTTGCCACTCCACATCCGAGGAGGCAGGAGCAGTTATCCCTGGTCTCCATAATGAAGTGTAAAGAGGAGAACTGACTGATGCAGGAACCAAAACTAGGAGCACAACTGGTGCATGACTGGTACACAGAGCACAGCTGGGAATAGCTGCTGAGCAGAGCTGAATTTCAGCTGGGGAAGGAGGCAGAAACAAACAAAGGGATGCAGAGGAATGTCAAGCATCAGGACCCTTCCTTCAGTTTTTAATCATATTTCCAATATATTTCTTTTTCAGAGGGAAAATCCTGCAGGTTGCTTGGCTTGACTGTAATTCAATACATCTGTAATGAAAAGAGTTCAGCAGCACATTAATTGCCATGATAAACATCAAACCCCCCCATACACCAGCTCCATGCAGGCCCATTGTATCAATATCAGAGCAGTGTCTCTCCACCATCGCTGCCTGCAATAACTGAGAAGTAGAACAAAACACCAGTAAAACCCAGAAGGAGTTATCAGATCTCAAAATGAGATCTTTGGGGACTTTAATAAAGTCCCTTGTTTGTCAGAAGCACTTTGCTTTAAATGTGGTGTGAGCAGAAGCAGGGGTTACCTGTGTCTGCACTCACTCAGGGAGAAGACACAACCAGGCACTTCCACTCCTTTCATCCAATGATCTCAAAGCAGTTAAGAGCATCCTTTCCTTGACTCTAGATAAAGCACCCTGGCACCTTGCAAACATCCTGGGCATCATGCATGGATGATAGGGGAGATCTTAGTTTAGGATTCTTAAGCATGCAAGCCTCAGAGATGGGAAAGGGGGTCCAACCTCCCATGCAGGAGCATCAGCAGTGTGCTAAGACCCAAGTGTGTGTTTGAAGGGAGAGAAGGGAGGGATGGCAGCCACTGTCCTGGCAGTTCAGTGAGGTGGGTGGGCAGGATGGGTCTAGTTGATAGGGCTTTAATCTGGCTTTGACATTATCTGAATTGAAAATCGAACCTGACACATGGACAGTGGCAGAAACGAATCACACCTCTCCTGCTGTAGATAATCCCCTTCTAATTCCTCCCTCTTTGTTCAGATGGGAGATGGTTTAAGGAAAGTAGATGCAAGATGCACTTTCCCTTTCCCCCTTTGCAGCCAGCACCTTCCAGCACCTCTCCCTGGCACATATACCAGAGCTACATCACAGTGGATCACACAGCAAACTAACTTCTGCCCTGCTGAGCAGCACCTTCATCCCCACCACGCACTGATACAGGTCAAAGCAGAGGAACTGAGTGCAGCATGCAAAGGGGTGATGCCTCCGTGCAAAAGGGAACAAAGTGCCTCAGCACCCTCGCAGGGAACAGCTTCTGTCTCAGAGCTCAGCTCAGTCTCCCCTGTTTGGGCAGGTTCAAGCCATTCCCCTTGGCCTGGCCCTACAGGCCCTTGTCCCAAGCCCCTCTCCAGGTTCCCTGCAGCCCCTTTAGGCACTGGAGCTGCTCTCAGATCTCTACTCAAGGAGCCTTCTCTCCCCCAGGCTGCCCCAGCCCAGCTCTCTCAGCCTGGCTCCAGAGCAGAGCTGCTTCAGCCCTCGCAGCAGCTCCATGGCCTTCTCTGGCCTCACTCCAACAGATCCACATCTTCTTATAATCTCTTCTTTTACCCTGTCTCTTTGAAGCTGTTGCCTTGGAGAGAGGACAGAGGTTGATGTTAACCCTTATTTCTTCCCATCTCCTCCATGCCTGTGCTAGCCCTCATTGGACCCCACTCATGCCCTTCATGCCCAAGTGTCCCTTCACCCTACAGTGCCCCTGCCAAATGCTGTCTCCTTCCCAGCACTGTGCATCTCCCAGGCAGCGGGTGTGAAAGCCTCACACCCCAAAAGAGCAATGCTGAGAGACCCGGAGGCACGCTCAGAGGACACTGTGATGTCAGTGGGGATGCTGTTACCCTCTGGCCCATCACTGCAGTTTCAGAAGGACATCAGGGTGTGCAAGTGAGGAGAGATGAGATTGATGGGCTGTTTGCTCCTCGGTCGCAGGTTCAAATCCATCTCAGAGCAGTATTGCCTGAAAGCAGGGGAAAATCACTGTTTTTGATGTCTGTACATCAGCTCTTCCTTCCTCAGCCTGTGGTGAGCAGATCCACCCTGAACTCCTGCACCACAAATGACCATTTCAGTGGAGGAGATGTGATTAAGGACAGTGAGAAACTGTTCCCACAGCTGAATACCAGCTCTTGGTGTTTGCATCGAGTCAGTTTGGCTCAACGGGGTGAAGAGACATTTTTAATGCAGGTTCTTTGTCTGAGAAAAGCTACTGCATGGGAAGAGTTATTTCATAGAAGCATAGAGTCATAGAATGGTTTGGGTTGGAAAGGACCCTAAGATCATCCAGTTCCAACCCCCTGCCATGGGCAGGGACACCTCACTCCAGACCATGAGTCTGTCCAACCTGGCCTTGAGCACTGCCAGGGATGGAGCATTTACCACTTCTATGGGCACCCTGTGCCAGCGCCTCAGCACCTTCATAGTAAAGAACTTCTCCTCATCTCCAACCTGAACTTCCCCTGCTTCAGTTTGAACCCATCACCCCCTGTCCTGTCACTACAGTCCCTGATGAAGAGACTGTTCCTGCTCCCCAGCTAGACCCCTCCTGCATCCACACTTCCCTCTTCCCCAGGTCTAATGCAATCCCTGACTGCGAGTAAAAGCAGCAAGGAATCTGCAGTGCAATTTCGTTTCAGAGCCATTCCAGCCAATAATAGCTCTAAACAAAACACAATATGTAATTCACACAGTAATATCACCTTAATTACATTTCTCTGCCACAGTATTTTCTCTCTTGGACTTTCCACCTTCCAGCCCCAATCAGCATATCTAAAACTGGAGGAAGAAAGACATCCCAACTCTTCAAACATCACAAGGGATGGGGGCGGAAATTGCAGGGAGAACAACTTCAAACTGAAGGGAATGTGGCTGCTTTGCAGAGCAGGGTTCTCGGCATCACCACGGAATTGATTTGCCATGGAGGCTTTTTCTTTTTTTGTCTTTTCCAATTTAGTTTTCAGGTTTTAAACTAATTTCATGGCACTTGGCTGGACCTGCACATTGAAACCTCCTGTGTTATCCTCGGAATGAGCATGGAAAAGAGACAGCAGAGCTGAGTCCTAATCCTGTCCTAAAGTTACGCCTCAATCCCACTGTATGCTGTGTAAACACCCATGCTTATACATTCTCATGTATCTGGTCCTAGAAGTGGTCTGGCCACACTGCCCTACATAGCTCTTTGATGGGATATTCCCATGGTGACATAGATCCTAAGGCCAAAGGGATAACCTAATTTGACCTCTGGTGTAAGAGGCCATGGGATTTTCCTGCTATTTGGAACATAAACATCCAGCCTTGATGGAGAGAGGTGGAAAACTCGAGGACTGAAAAGCATTGAGTCTTCTATTCCTTCACCATGGAAAGGAGTCAAACTTCTGATAGCTGTGTCTGAGCAGAGAGCATGGGCACAGCTGCCTTAGCAAAAGCAGTCCCTGTTCATCAGCAGCTCTGTGTGACCCATGCAGCGCAGCAAGGGGGTGTGGATGACACAAGCATCTTCTGTTGGAGCAGCTGGTCCCATTCATGGTGGCAGGCAAACACTTACAGGACCTGTTGAGCTACTGCCGGGAGGAGCAGTGTTTGACAGCAGCTGTCACACATGGGCTGCTCTCATAACAGGGACACAAGTCATCATCTCCACTGAGATTCCCAGCAAGAGGCTGACTGGGGAGCTGTAGCTGACTGTGCACATAGCTGTGAGTTCCCAAGGCAGAGCCCAGCCAAGAGCAAGGAGCCATTAGAAGGTAATAGCATGAAAACACTAATGGCCAAGAGCCAGATTTGAATTAACAGCCCAGGAGAGAAGCAGCCTATCAACACTTCTTCGTTCCCCCTTTGGTTTGTCAGAGGAATGCAGTGCTGTCAGAGAGCTGGGCGAAAAAGGGTCCTTATTCTGCCAAGGATTCTGCCCCAGCACTGCAGTGCATTAACCTCTGCTCAGAAGATCCTCTGCCCCCTGCTCTCCCAGGCTGGGAGGTTAATGTAGAGGGGCACCAAATGGTGGACCTAAAAATTAAGGACCATCAGGGCTTCCCCTATGAATGTAGAGGCAATTTTAAAGCATATCCGGCTCCTACACACCCCTCAGCAAACTCTTTACCCTCTTCTCCTCGACCCCAAAGCCTTCTCCTCCAGCTTTCCACAGCCTGTTCCACAGAACAGCGGGGTGTTGGAGAACCCCAATGGTCTAGCTGCCGAAGCAAAGCACAGTCAGCACAGCTCTTCCATTCCAAATTCCTGATGCCATCAGCCTGTCCCTTCACAGCCACATGCTGCTCTCAGCATCTCTGTTGCATGGACTCATGGGTACCAGAGATACATCAAGTGCTTTCTAGCTCAGCACCCCTGGATGGGACTCTCCGAGGCCATACACTGGCCTGATTCCCTTCCACAGATGGTTTCCCTCCCCTCCCCACATTAAATATGAGGTCTCTGCGATGTTGCCTTGTGGTGTGATCAATAGCACTGGGGTGAAACCGCTCAGCACAGATGGCAAACTATCCTTCACAGCTGCTCTTATGTGACATAGACCTTTCCCTGCTTCATCATTCTTCACCCCAGGGCTCCTCTTCCTCCATGCAGCCGGTGGATGAAACTGGGTTCCAGTCCTGAACTCCCAGTGAATATGATTTGGGGCTGTGTTCAGGCTGAAAGGACAGGTCCCACCACAAGTTCTCTTGCAGGAGGGAAGGCAGGTTCTGTTCTCTAGCCTATGCTTTCATCTTTCAGTTTCTCTTTTCAGAAGTTCTTCAACTTCTCTCTGCAATGGAGGCAGTTCACAGTGGTTGTCAGGAGTCTTGCAAATACACGTGTGACGTCTCATAGCTCTTCTTTTGAAATATCTCTTTCCCCCATCAAAACAAGTCAGTAAAACACAGAAAACATCTTCCAGAGGTGCCCTCAGGGCCTCCTTATTCTGCCTGCTCTGAATGTTTCATCTCTTGCTAGTGCTTTGTCTGGTTTTCTTTGTTTTCCATCTACAATCATCAGGGTCTCAGCTATGGTCCCAACAGAACAGTGCTTCATGGGAAGGTACAAGACAGCCTCAAATGGTTTTACTTATAGTTAGAACAGACCTTTCAGCTGTAGCAATGGTCCTCTCGTCATCACCCTGCTTGGAGAAGGTGACTTGATCTCAAGCTGATGAGGGGACAGATGCTGTGTTTCATGGAGGGATCCATGTGTTGCCTCTGTTCCAGTTAGGCAACAAAGCCCAACTTTCCAAAAGAAAACTTCAGGTAAAGATGCAAAGGAATAGCCTTGAGTAGACCAAAAGTGAGGTCTGCTCACACCGAGGAGGAGCTGGCCCTGAGAGCCTTCGTGGAGAAGCAACCTGATGACTGACCCGTTTGTGTCCATGAAGTGAAGCTCTTGGTCACTGCTTCCTCCTTGCTTGTTCCTATGGCCCAGGGGCAGGATGTCAGCATGCCAAAGAGTGTGTCATCCACATGCAGCTTTCTTTCTGTCCTTTCCCACTTTCCGTACCGCTTTCTGTCCTTCCTTTCCCACTGCTGGGTGCATGCCAAGGCCCAGGTCAGTGCTATTACCTCCTCTTCATGAACCTACATCTAACCCTTTGCAGCACACGATGCTGATGGCTCCCTGGTGTGTGTTTGTGTCAAGCATGAAATAGGCTGCCCTTCGCTCACATCTCCAGCCTCCCAGATGAGGATGATGCTGCCCTTGAGAGTTAAATAACCTTGCAAGACACAAAGTATGTAGCATTCCTCCAGGGAGACTTTACCTCCCATCCCTTATGTATTGTGGGTCAAAGCTCCAGTCTACCTTGCTGAGATAACTGCAAAGCTTAGGAAAACAATCAGGAAATGGTATTCATGATTGAGGGGGAAGTGGGGAATAGGTGGAAATTATTGGCAAAATGACTTTTGAAAGCCCTCCCATGTTTTCTGAGCGTTCCTCTTTGGTTTCTTGCCGATTTCAAAGGTCGCTGGGAGCTAATGAACCTCAGATAGCAAAGCTGTCTCTTGTTTGTTTGTCATTTTGAGTTTTTCTGGTTGATTAAGACCCGTGCTGGCAGGAAGGTATAAAATAGCAAGTTTGTGTGTGAGTGAGGTCACATTTCCTACACAGAAGAACTGCTGTGCTTGACAGAAAAACCTGCTGGTCCCAAGGACTAACAGGCCAGCTCTCAGCAGAGGACACTTGTGTGGTTCTGTTACACTCTTTTACTTTCTTCATTCCTGGCTCTATAGGCTTTCAACAGCATCCACCAATACAGTGGTGAACCAGATAATGTGAGCACCAAGACATGCTTGTTCTAGGGCTGCCATGAATTTGGGAATCATAGAATAGTTTGGGTTGGAAAGGACCTCAAGATCATCTGGTTCCAACCCCCTGCCATGGGCAGGGACACATCACACTAGACCGTGTTGCCCAAGGCTCTGTCCAACCTGGCCTTGAACACTGCCAGAGATGGAGCATTCACCACTTCTCTTCTTATACTAAGCTGAAAAGCGATGGAGCCTGCAAATATAACAAAATGCCATGTTTATAAAGCTATTAGCTCAGTGTAAAAGCCCTGCCTGGTGAGCCAAGCGTACACAGGACACCCTGGTCTGCATATAGTCTGCATATGAACAAGAAATAGGCCACAGCAGAGCTCCTGAGTTATGTGTACTAGCAATGCATCAAGGGGTCTTGATGACTCCTGGATTTGTCAGCGTGCTTTTAGTTCACATTCATGCCAGTAAGTGCTAGTCAAAAGTATGTTAATATCCCCAGTCACTACCATGACTGATGACTCATGCTAGTTGTGTCCCACTGGAGAGTCCTCGAAGGCCATTCCTCTTGCTTTCATCAACAGCACCAAGTCTCTCCTCTTACAGCTCCAGCTCTGGACCCAAGTGACTATGGTTCAAATAAAGAAGAATAATCAAATTCCATTTACCTGCTTCTGCTTCAAACCTATTCAGAGCTAAAGGACAACCACGTCATTATTCTCCTTCCTTTAATCTCCCTGTTCAGGAGAGCTCGGGGTTAGCAGTGCATCAATGAGCAACACTCATTGTTTCTGCTGAAGGCACCTCAGCACTTGCTGAACATATGCCCCCTCCTAGGAGCTGTTAACTGAAGTGGGAACTTGCTGTTTCCACTCATACCACAAGTGAAATAACCCTGGGGAAAGAAATCTTTATGGATGGAACTTTTCCTCTCTTTTTACATCAACTTCCCCAGTTTTGCAGGCACTGAGAGGAATCCTTCAGACAGACTGGTGGGTGCTCATTGCTTGGTCAGAGACAGTGCTCACTGAAGAGCTGAGAGAAGCCCAAAGCAAGTAAAAAGTGACTGTATAGATCCAGCTATAGGTGGGTTTATACTAAGATGTTTGAAGGATTAAGGGCCCTCTTTCCACCAAACAACTCAGCCTACTTGGCCTCAGAGCTTGGTATGGTCCATGACTACCTCCTTATTGTAGGGAACCATTTCAGACCCTTACCACAAGCGAGCGTTGTGCTCATGTCCCACCAATGCCACTCTGAATGAACAACACACCTTTGAATGCACCTACAATGCAGATGTGCATCTTGTAATGCTGTATTGCTATCCATCCACAGTGTCACAGAGCTCACCACTGAAACACAAGAAAGGCTTGACCAGAGCACAGCCAAAATTTAGACCATCAACCCATGAGCAGCTTGGTCATGGTCATGATCTGCAAGCCAAATCATGTGGCTTGCAGGTATATCTGCCTTATGTTGCAAAGTACTGGCTGTAATGGGCAGGGATTAGTATCTTGGAGAGAAAGACCATGAGGAGTCTGAATTCCCTTGTTAACCTCAGCATCTGCTTAGCACATCATGGGAAGCCACCACTGTGGTCGTTCTTCACATCCTGCACTGCACCCCAGCATGGAGGTTCCCTTCTCTTCCCAGAGAGCAGTCAACCAACACAAGGATGTTTTGTCTCAAGCCCAGGCATAAGAGGCTCCAAAGAGCCACGTGTTGGGCACATGAGATTTGAATCTTCTTTTGGATCTCTTGCCAAGCCCCACACAGAACTGCCTTGAGCACTCCACAGCAAGTGCTATGGAAAAGCAAATCCTTTTCCATCAACTATGGCCTCAACACTCTTGCTATGAGCAGACCTCTGTTTGAGTGGTATTACCCCACCGACTCCATCCATTCCATGGAAATTCATCCCTGCTCCCCAGGGAATGGGAAGCAGGTGTTTGATCACACATCACAGCACACCGAAGTGGTGCAGGCCACGGAGTGAAGGTGGATTCCACACTCCAGTGAAGCTGCAGGATGGATCTTGGTAGAGAGAATGCAACTATCCATCTCATAATTTACTCAAGACATAAACCTTTTGAAACAGTAACAACATTTAGCACACACAAAGCACTGTAAAGCAATGTACATGTATATATAAAGCACAAATGGTAATGTTGATGCCAAAAATGTTTGAACTTCCTATAATTAATAACAAGCAAGGAAATTGCATAGCTGGGAGGGGGGTTCCAGCTTTTATTCACAGGAGCAGCATTGATTTCATTCCCAGGAAAACTTTGCTCAGACTTCTCCCTGTCTTCTGCAGATCCCAGCTTTCCTTCCCATGCTGTGTCAAGAAATAAGAAGAAGAATACCATTGCCATACCATAAAAAGGGTGCTGAATCTTGAACAAGGAAAATGAAATGAAGGTATGATTCTATCAGTGGACCACTTTTTAAAGCTAAGTGAATATAGATACATACGTAACCACTTACATATATCTTTTATATGCATGGAAATAAATATATATGCATAAAAGCCACAAAACCTCACACTTTAGAGATGAACCTTTGGTCTAATCCAGCTCCATCCAGCTCAGATAATGGTACCTAGCTCACCATGATGTTTCTTATTCCCCAAGATGTGTCACCCCAAAAGGAACACGCTACATCACTCCATAACTTAAAATCCACATGGAGATGGTTATAACATATACAGTTGGGGAGCTTCCCCTTCTGCCTCCTGCCACTGTTTCTGCTTTCAGAAAAGCATCAGTGTCCTTTGAGAAGCACATATGGATTCAAAGCTTACACTTGTGGCAAATGGAAGAGCCCCAAACCCCCGTCAGCTGGTCCAAATGGACACACTCCATAGGATAGCAGGAGATTCACGGCTTGTCTACAAATCCACACCCTTCATATGCAAAATGTGGTGAAGGGAATTTGCTTGCAAAAGAGTCTGTTTCATAGCCAAACACATGCAATGAACCCTGGTATTCCAAGCCTGACTGGGATGGGGATGAACAGCCAGCCCTCACTGGGATCTTTTCAATATGAATTAGAACAGAACAGTAGGCATTGTGATGGGAAACAAAAAACGAAGCCATGTCTCTGGACAACTCTTGGAGCCAGGCTTCATTTCTCTCGCTCTGTTCTCCTAAAGCATCAACAATGACCAAGGTTTTGAGCACTGGTAGCACATTGGCAAATGCACAAGTGCTCCGGGGCCTGTTTCTCATTTGTGTATTTACATAAATTTCCATATGGCATGGCAAAAACAATAGAGAAAGCAATGGAATTTTGTAATTTTCCGTGTATTTGAGGGCCGGTTTTTCTTTCCCTGCAAGGGACCAAGCACTCGCTGCTTAATTCAACACCAGGGCCTCAGCTTTAAATGAAGCATCAAGGGCTGAAGTGTTCTGCGCTCTTGGAGAAGCAACTCAGGATGATGGCAAGAGCACAGGCTCCCCTTTAGCAGCTAGATACAGCCTCTTAGAGATGATACAGGGATAGGAACCTTGGAAGCAGGCTGGGATAGAGACAGAAACTGCTAGAGGAATAGACCATGCCTTGGTGCAGAAGCAGGTAGGTGTCTTGTTGAACACAGTCAGTGCCCGGGCACTGGACATGCATAATAAGGAGGCTGCAGCCTTGGTGTGGGCAGGAAGCACACCCCTGTGTATACACACACACTGTGTATCCTCAACACACACATCAGGCTGGTTTCCTGGGTGAACAACATCACTCAGCCTGTTTTATTAGCAGAGGAGATATAAGGAAAACCTGCCATATCCCAAACCCACCTTCCAGACTGGGAAACAGGCAGGAATGAAGAAGTTGAGGCAACAAGAGGTCTCCTGGATTTGGGGAGGAAAAAGAGATGCATTAAATATCCTGGGATTTGTTTTGTTTTTAATTAAAATCCAGGGAAGCAAACAGGATTCCACCCACCCAAGCCCCTATCAAAGCAGCATCTTCAGTTTAAATACTGTTTCTAGGCACGATTAAACTGAGCCTGCTGCTTGAGCGTTCCTGGCAGCAGGATCCCGGTGGGGTTAAGGCTTTCTGAACTCACCCTTCCCAACTTTCTCCCCCTTCAGACCTAGAGAGGAGACTGACTCATTTGGTTAAAAATAAAAACACTGCTATCTAAACTTTAATGGCTTTGTTTCTCATTGCTGCAGGCGGTGGTTCATATGCATTCCAAACAGCACTTTGACTGCAAATGTACCATTTTGGAAGCGATTCCACCTGAAAAACAATATCTTTCATCTCACAGCCTCCCGCTGTTGGGGGCTGGGAGCACACCCATCCTGGCTCCTGCAGATACAGGGGACATGATGGGGTGGAAAGGAGAAAAGCCAGCTCTGCTGCAGGGAGCACCCTCACTATAGCCTGGCTCTGCTGGCTGTGCTGCCCCATCCCTGGCAGTGCTCAAGGCCAGGTTGGACACAGGGGATTGGAGCAAGCTGCTCCAGTGGAAGGGGTCCCTGCCTGTAGCAGGGGTTGGAACTGGATGAGCTTTAAGGTCTCCTTCAACACAAACCAATCTGGGATTCTATGATCTATGAGTAAGGCTCCAACTTGTGCTGGAAGGGAAAGTGCTTGAATGTTGGCACAGGGGGTTACTCCAACCATTGACCCACCTAGGACTTACTGAGTGGCTAGATCAGCTCTGTCAGGGACACTGTGGCCCCTGCAGACCTCCTAGCCATGGGATTTCAATGCCCAGAGGCTCCCATACACACCCAGAGTAAACTTTGGCTGTAGAATGGATTTGATTTGCATGAATAATGGGTTAAAACTTAAACAGGGAAACTTTAGATTGGATATAAAGAGGAAGTTCTTTCCTGTGAGGGTGGTGAGGCACTGGAATGGGTCGCTCAGGGAAGTTGTGAGTGCTCCATCCCTGGCAGTGTTCAAGGCCAGGTTGGACAGAGCCTTGGGTGCCATGGTTTAGTGTGAGGTGCCCCTGCTTATGGCAGGGGGGTTGGAACTGGATGATCTTAAGGTCTTCTCCAACCCAAACCATTCTGTGATTCTGTGGTTCTATGAATCTTCCTAGCACAGGGATCAATGGCAAAGAAGTAGGAATAGCTGAAGCTGAGCATTGCTCTGCTAACCAGCGTGTACACACTGCACCAGCATGGACCGAGCACTCTAATAGCACCTATTGAAACCTCTTTCATCTTCACGGCCATCATCTTCTATCAGGACAGTTGTGTTAGGCCATGTGTGGTGTCACCTGCCCTGGTGACACAGCTTCAAGGTGCTGCAGAGACGCCACAGCCTTGGAAATGCACAGCAGGACACAGCTGAGCCAGCCTGCAGTATTCCTGCTCACAAACGCATGTGTATTCCCCTTGCCTACACGAATCCCACACAGCCCATGGGTTTGTGTGTGTTTTTGCAAGAGAATGGTACTTTGAGATAGGTACTTTGTGCCCTCATCATCATTCCAGGCCTGTGCTTTAAAAAGCAGCGTAGTTTTGCTGGTAGCCCCACTTCTAATATTGAGTTGCTCAATTTATTAAGGTTCTTTTTTGTCTAACCTTTGAATGACAGTTCCCTATATCCCTCCTGCTTCCACAGAAATCAGTGACAAGCCTCTCGCCAGCTTTTACATCATGGGATCTGCTTTAAAGGGGAAGGACAAAGGAATCTGAGTTGGGGGGGTCACAAAGGGATGGTCAAATAACGGGTCCTCCGAGGGGGTAATGTATTCACCTCATGCATATAATGACTTTGTGGTGTTACCCTAGCAACTATAGCTCGGAGATGATGCAATCAAATTTGGGAGCAATGTGATTAGGAATGACAGGCAAGGGGAAACAAAAGGGAAGCAAAGTTGCTGTGGCAGCTGGGATGCAGGCGCGGCGCGTGATGCACGGAGCGGGGCTGCGAGACATTCTTCCGAGCAATTACACTAAATATCATATCCTATTTGCCAGCTAATTACAGAACAGCATTCAGAGCCCGCTGCCCAGCCCGGCCCTGCTCTCCCTTACCCCGGTGAGGCCCAGGGAATGGTGCTCTCATTAACCTGCCTGCAATGGAGCTGCTCCTACATTTGCACTTGGCACTTGCCCAGCACAAGCTCCTATTTGCTTTTCTCCCCCCTTTTTGTGTATTCCCTTCCCCACATCACGGCCCCTTTTCACCAAGGGACCTGCTGCTCTCCCTTGGCAGTTACACATCCCGATCTCTGCAAGGATCTGTGTGGTGCTGATAGACGTCCCTTTCCTATGCTACATCTCAGCATCTTTACGGAGAAGCAGGCACTCAGCAGTTGTTGCCTGCCTGATATTCAGTCTCCAGAGCCAAAAGCAACCAGATAACCACAGAGAGATGCTGATGAGCATCCTAATGGGGAGGGCTTTGCTTTGGGCTTCAAGTGCTCAGCCAGCATTTAATCCCTACATGCAACAACCCCAGTAGGTCTATGCACCACTTGATGTCTAATAACTCCCTAATATAAAGCTTAAGCATCATTTAGGCCTGTGCTGCTTGAGCACAGCTGCCCAGATGTTCCGCTGGCTTCAAACCAAATGATTTGATATAGGACACATTGTTAAGCCCCGAGCAAGCAGCTTCACTGCACAGAGTGGAGGGACATCCTATCTGCTGTCACCCCTTCATCTGGACATGTCCATGAGCTCTATCAGATCCTCACGGCAGGCTTGGCTTGTTTACCTGCCATAGAGATACACTGAGAGCTCTGCTCTGGGAAAGAACTGCAGGATAAAGAACCACGTGGAAATACAGGGAACAGGGACCCGCTCTATAAATATTGCTGATGATCCATAATCCCCTTTCCTCAGAATTTCAGGTTTCTTAACTATTATCCCTCTCACAGGAAGCCCCGGCTGTTCTCCTGACAGGTTTATGGGACCCAGCAGGCACTTTTCATTCATTTTCAGTATAAAAACAACAGGCTCACTCCTCTGTTGCTCGGTACCTGGAGGTGTCATTAGCCCAGTGCCGAGGAAGAGGAGGGGGAATAGGAAGAAAGAAGAATTGCTCTCATGCGACACCTCTTTAGAGCCACGCACACTGTCCCCAGCTGTCATATGTATCTGACAGCAACCGAGATTCACCTCAAGGGTGCAGAAACCAAACGCTCCCAAGGAAGCACTAAGAAGGACACAAAACTGATGCCATTTCTCTCCCAAACCCTTCGGCCTTGTCTCTGCTGCCAGAAAAAGATAGGGTGATTTGAAATACGCATTGTCTGATGAGTTTCGAGATCCTTGTGGTGACAGGATACTTGGTGGATGGGCAGGATGGACCCTGATGCTGGCTCTTCTATCAATGTGTTCAGAATAGAACAGGCTGTTTCTAAGTTACAGTTGTAGCATGTGCATTGGTAAATGTGATGAACTGCTTTGTTTCTCTCTGGTTTTGGCATCCCAAAAGGATATCTCCTCCTTCTCCTCAATAGCTTTTCCCCCAGGCAGGAGTTGAGGGCAGAGAGAGGGGAAAGAGGCTCCCATTCACCTTATTCCTCATGGTTTTGATCTTTCTAGGAAGCTAATGGCAAGGCTTTTCCTTCCATCTCACAGGGTATTGCAACCCTGTGCTGGCCAGCAGAATGGCTAGACCATAGCCTGCCATACAGCCACAGAATGTTCCCAATCCCTCCATCTTTCCTTTCCTTCTCTCTTAATACAGCTGATAACATCAGTGAGGTGCCAGAGGGGATGGTGAAGGTGGAGGACAAGGCTTGGGCTTTACTTCCCATCCCAGGGACATCTCTCTAGTTCCCCACCTGCATCTTCTTTATTGCCAGGTCTCTTGGGATGATTCTGTGGGTACCACTTCCATGGCTTCCATGGCACACATCAGTGGGGAAGCACAGCAGTGCCACAAAGCAGCACTTTAACACCCATCTCCTTCCTCCCAGCCCTCTGCCACTAGTTTCCAACATGCATCCAAGAGCAAGTTGCTTGCAATGAGTGAGGCTGGGATGCAGTGAGTATGGGCTATGGAGCACCGTGGAGCTGCAATATCCAGATAGATAGAACATAGAACCACTTTAGGATGTGAGAGAGGGAGAGCAGCTGAGAAAGCAGCAAAGAGAAACAGGGGAGCTGCTACTGCCAGATGGGGCACAGGGAGCCCAATGCATTTGAATTGCTCACAGGCTTAGCAGCCAGGCAGAAAGAAATCATCGCAAATCCATCTAATGCAAACTAATGCTGGTCATTAGAAAGCAGGCTGGAAGAGCACTGCCTGCATCAGGGAAAAGGCATTAGGAGGAAAGTTTCTGAGCAGGTTTCCAAGCCAAAATAGATCATCTCTGAACAATTTGCTCTTCATTTGCTGTTGTTAAAGGGAGGGCTGGTGTTTCATTTTGCCCACAAACAGGCTGATCCTGCTTGTACTACGGACAGCTTTGTAGGAGCGATGGGCAGAAGACAATGCTTCTGGCTGTCACAAAAGGCTCAGGCACTCAGCATCACCTCAAAGCAGAGTAGCCGTTCTCTCCTCAGAAGGGTAATACCTGTAATCCCGGAATGGGAATCCGAGCAGTGTTGTCTGTGTGGCACTGACCACAGTCAGGCCACCACCGTGGTGGTTTAACAAGAAACAAAGGCTGTTCGATGACCATTTAACTGGACAAATCAATAGTTCCCCCTCAGCTGCAGACGTTGGCCGAGTTCTAACCCTCCTGTCCAAGGGACACTGTGCCATTTGAAAGTTGTCTTTCAGAAGGAACCTGTCTTTCCCCAAAACAACCCTTTCAATTATTCAATGTCAAGGCTGTTCCCAAATGTTTTTCCACCTTTGTTGTCTTGTGCTTCACTTCCCCGCACAGGAGGATTTCTTAGCACTTAGCACTGGGCATCACTTGTCCTGTATCTTGTCTTGCCAAAGACTGACAAGGAAAAGAAACTGAGTTGTAGGAAGTGAGCTGCTCCCAGCCAAACCCTACCCATGGTGGGGTCAGGAATGGGAGGGCAGAACACCCACCCTGCAGTCTGGAATCACAAAGTGGTTGGAGGCTTTCAGGAGGAAATCTGAGAATCCCTGGAAAATGAAGATGCTGATGGAATTTTGCAAACCTTTCACCAGAACACGGATCCTCCTTTGATGGGAAGTGCCAGATTCCTTCGGGAGTCACCTGCAGAGCCTCCAGAGACAACCTCACAAGGAGGGTCATCCGTAATGAGGGTGTTTGGAGGCCTCCTGTGTGTCACAGGGGACAGCTCAAGGGCGCTCCAGTCAATTCCATTATTTTGAGTGAGGGAATTCATTTCTGGCTGAAATTTCCCAGCATGAATTTCCTGTTCTGATTCAGGGGGGTTGGAACTGGATGATCTTAAGGCCATGTCCACCCCTACCTGGTCTATGATTGTATGATTCAGGATGAAAACCCTGTGTAAATCTCAAAGCACCAACTGACTATAGGAGCCTGTGAGTGACACACAAAGAGCATCTCTGCTCTCCTCATGCTTCACATGCACATGTCTAAAGAAGCCAAAAAAGGCCTCATTGCTGGAGCTGAACTGAAATGGGTTTTGGGACATGACCTCTTGTTTTGAGGTGTCTTAAGGAGGAGGAAGGTTCTTATGGGGAAAGAGGCTGCAGGTTGGTGGTTCTCAGGAGCAAGAGCTTTTGGGAAGAGTCTGTAATTCTCCTTGGGACTGTTAGAAAACTCCCCCCTGCTGCTGCTCGCTATGGGATTTGGAATGAGCTTTCAATAAACTCTGTTAATTTTCTATAAACCCACATCAAGTGCATTCACATTAAATCCTGCAGCACTTCTGCAGGCAGCTCCAGGGAATGATGATGTGGACTTCTGCCAAAAACAGACTCAGCAAGTGAGACTTCCCACTGGAGCTGGTTCACAGAGCACCAGGATGGACAAGACGAGCCCAGCGCCTCCTCTGCTCTGAGCCAAAGACATGTCTCCTTGTTCTCTGCTTTGCAGAGGTTTATTTGCAGAATAGAGAGGTCTTGCTTTAAACTGGGTGGGCATTTCTTTACTACTTCCTTTCCTACATTGCATCCCAGCACCTTCATGGAGCAGACATTCAGCAGTTGTTGCCTGCCTCATATTCCACCTCCAGAGCCAAGAGCAAGCAGATAACCACAGGAGAGTGACCATGGAGAAGCCCACCCAGTGCCGTCAGCCCAGCTTGGTCCCTATTGCAGTGCATGGGGGGGATGACTATTGGTGTAGGTTGCCTTGAGCTAGTTTTAAACCATCCTGCTTGGGCATCAGTGCAGCGGGAGCAGGAGGAGCTTCAGCAGGGGCTGTGGAAGATGAGGAAGATGACTAACCCTTGCTGAGGACTAAAAGTGCCTTAACACCTTGCTTACACTCCCCATGTAAGCAAACAGAAAGCCTTTGTGACACTGAGGTATAGCCACACTATTTCACTGCCCAGCATGGGTGAGAGTCTAAGCCTATTGCCTTGCATGATGCCAGATTTTGTACCCTATCTAGGTGTGGGTAACTGTTGAGCTGTGTTTTCAGATGATGCCTTTGCTGTATTTTAAACAAGCCATTTTCTTTCCAGGTGTTTTGTTTCTACTCCCTGCATCTGCACTTGTAGTTATTTCTACCCTTTCTCTCATCATCCTTAGCCTGCTTTGTATTACAATAACTTGCGCATTACAGGAGCTGGAGGTGGCAGAAGCATCATCTTTTGCTGCTTTTCAGTACAAAGCGTCATGAATCCACCTAAGCAAATGCACACTGACTACATGCACGGTGCCAAACCCTGACCCACACACCAGAGCCCCTGTCCTGCTTCGTGATGGGGAGGGAGTTAATACGCTTGTCTTGCACAAGCGAGATTGAAGCCAGCCTGGGCTCAGCTGGAGGGAATCGCTTTATCACAGAGGTTATGAGGTAAAGAAACTCTTAAAAGGCTCTGGCAGAGCTGGAGCTGATGGGGAGTTGTGTCGCTTGGACTGGGAGCAGGAGCGTGTTGTGAAAGCCTTTGTTCATCCCTTCCAGGGACGGGTTTCAGGGCTTGGTGGTCACCATTGAAGCTGGGTTTTTGAAGGTGGTGGCAGGCAGGGGCAGAGCAGCACCGAGAAAGGACTTTCCAGCCACCAACAAGTTTTGATGTGGTTCTGAGCAGGAACAAGCTGAAAACCTCCATGTTCTTCACACCACTCTATTCCCAAACCAGAGTGGTTTGGGTTTTTTGGGCTATTTGATAAACTGTAAAGGTTTTTTCAAAGACTTCATTAAAACCTCGTGGTTTGGGTCAATCTGTGGTTTAGTTTCAAAATAGATAAGAAAAAGGAAGTATCTGGGATCACGTAAATACCGTTTTCCTTTTATTCCTTAAACTTTTCCCTTCTCGTGTGGTACACAATGAGCAATAGTTCTGCTAAGCAGAGGGTGCTTTTTTAATCTAGGAAAATTGAAAGTCTAAATATAGCTTAAGAATAAATCACTGCATGGGCTTGATAAGAAGAGTCCCGTTGAGCAAGACCAAGGCTCCTGGATGGGCACAGCCTGTTGAACACATCCAAATGGAAATCCCAGTCACTTCATGGGGAACACCCAATTAGGGTGAGCATTGATTCATCACCTTTCACTCAGGAGTCCTCCCCAGTCCTACTTGGAGCTCATGGTCTCTCCTTGCAGTTTCAAATCATAGAACCATAGAATAGTTAGGGTTGGAAAGGACCTTAAGATCCTTCAAATGACTCTGTCTTGTCTCTTATCACACCTTATAGTGGTCCCAGTGTTTGAAGGCTGTCTCCATCACCACCTTCAAACCCAACCCTTTACATGTAGGATAAGGTTCATATGCGCTAGCATTTTGGCTGCGGTTTGGTTTGATTCTGTGGCTGTTTTACCACTGCTCTTCACCTCCAGCTCCTCCTTTTTCCTGATGTGCAAAAAAAAAAAAAGGGGGGGGGGGGAAAACAAGAGAATTTAAACATATTTTGCAGTTAAACCACTTTTATTTTTTCATGTTGGCTGGTTCCCACTGGGCTGAAAAGCAATAAAAAGTCAGGAAGAAGTATGGGCTCCCCTCTCAGCTTTGTCATATGGATGAATAGCACAGTAAAAAGCGCTGAATGCTATCGGTTAAAACGAACTTGCTGCTCTTCCAAGTACATTTTGCAATGCTCCGATGCAAAGGGGTGGGGGACTGGATGGTGAAAAACCTCTCTGAGAGATGGATCCTTTGTCGGACTAAAGATTTTTGCATTAAAAAGGAATTCTGGTTATAATCACTCTGCCCACAGCCATGTTTTCAGGTCACCCTCCCTCTGCTCTTACCCCCCTCACTTGTCTGTGGCACTGAAATAAATCTCCAGGTAATGTAACTTGCAGCTAGGCTATCTTTGAGCATCTTGGAGGCTCTGTCAATAAGAGGCCAGACAAGTAGTGCTGGAGTGTAAAGATCCTCTTATTATCTCCCTTCACAGCCCTTCCTGGGCATTTCTCTCCCTTGTGTTCCTCATCAGGGCCCTGATCATGCTGATAAAGGGGAAAACAGAAGACGTGGAGGGGAATAGCAAACCTAGAGGACAAGACCTTGTGCCATTTCCCATTTGTACCTGGAAAATGCTCCGCTCTGGAATGTTAGTATCTAATTGCAAATTAAAGTAGATGAGCAATTGCTGGAGAATTTGCCATTAAGATATTCAGATACTCTAGAAATGGCTTCTTCCTCGGGTTTGATCTCCTATTGTTGAGCAAGCTGAAAGCAGTTCCCTTCAGGAGAAAGCCGGCTCCATTGTGTGAGATCCCTTTCCAGCAGCGGCAGCCGGACTGGAGCTTTCAATAACCTGGGTTTCTCTTTTCTCTTTTCCTTTCTCTCTCCCCCTCCTTTTTGTTCGTTATCAACCAAACTTTCCTGAAGAACATCTCACCCTGATAAGATGGTTAAGCCTGGCCAAGAGGGATACATGGTTAAACCCTCTTACAAAAGAGACCTCAGGAGTGCAGATTACCCAGGACTGATGCTCGAATCTGATGACCAGATTTAGGGATGGCAGAAGCCATTTTCTGCCCAAACCTACCCTGATCCTTGCCCTTCTTTTCTCCTTTTTTTTTCAGCTGAAGCCTTTATGACAATCTATTTTTAAGGCAAAAAGTCTCAGACAAGGGTAAAACCAGTTGGTTTATAGACACACCACCAGAGCTGTAGAAGGGCTCTGGCTACAGACACACTCCTACCTGCATTAAGGCTTTGCTTTGGGTCAGGCTCCTCAGGGCTGGTCTGATGGATCCCTAAACACTTCCAGGGCTGGAGCTTCATCCAAGCTCTATTCAATCACTCTTGTTTTGAAAGTCTGAACTCGTATCCAGTTGAAATCTCCCTTTTTGCTCCTTGTGACCGATACCACTCCTTTGCTTCAGGAAGAGTCTGGCTCTGATTACACTGAAATCAGGGTGGGAGAAAGGGTCTGACTTGTGAAACTTGGTGCTACATAACAACCACAGAGGGCAACAGCTCTGGAGGATGCACAGAGTGATAGACAGATAGTGGACATCCATAGATAAGCGGATAAAATGCTTGCAAGGGATATAATCCCTTCTGCTCCTGGTGATAAGCCAGCTGCTGAATGACAGAAGCAAGGAGGGAAAGCTTTCTGGGAAGATTGTTCCAAACCTGGTGAATTTAAGGCATGGATACTTGCAGGACTGGTTGTGGCAGCCTTAGGGTCATTAGTGGTTATCTCCGGAAGCACTAGAACATTGGAAAGGGACAAGGAATACCTAACTTAAAGATATTGGGAACATGGGCAGAAGTGGGGAACTGCCAACCCACTGGTTTAACTTCAGTCCATGAAATTCTTGACAGGAAGATATGGATGTGCCACTTACAGGTATCTGGCAGGTGCCAATGAGAAGAGACTCGATGATGGCTATTGATTTATCAAAGACACCCTTCTTTAAACACCCCTGTGGCAAACCAGCAAGCAATATGCCTGAGGATGATGGACTGTGGAGGTGAACTGGGCAGAAAGGGTTCTAAGTGAATGTAAGTCAGTGATGTTAAACCACTATGAAAACAGCAAACATCATCTCAGGTTGTATAAGAAGGGAAATGATGCAGGAGATGGGTGTTGATCCCAGGGAGCAGTGGAGCTCCATGGCCAGAGGGGTTATCACATGAGAAAGAAAAGGTTTGAGGATGGGATAGAGATCAGGGCAAAGCAACAGAGAGAGATAAGAGCTGGAAGACATTATACCCAAGGCAAAAAGTAGTCTAGAAAAGAAGGGAAGTGGAATATCAGTTTGGGTAATGCAAGGCTTGCCCATAGAGCCAGTTGTGGATAGACTTCATAGCAATTTATTTTATGCCTAGGTCTTGAATTGGACTAGAAGCTTTAGCCAAAGGCAGCACCTGAGAAGGGCAGCTTGAAGGAGACCTGGGAGAAAAGAGGGATGGACTTATCTGTAGATTGGAAAGTGGTGTAAATAAAGCTTAGGATATACCAGGCTCTGCATCACTGTCAACTGCCCTGTGCGGCCCCCAGCATCTGCTGCTGCACTGCAGCAGGATAGCAGCAATTTAATAGGTTTCCTCTTGTTGAATGGCTCCTGCTGCCTATGCAGGACTGATAGGAAAAGGGGGGGTGCCAGAGCCATGGTCACCAGGGAGGTGACACAGTGGAAGTCTGTGGGGTGGGATGACTGAGTCCTCACCCTTGTCAGCATCACAGCTGCTCCGCAGCACTGGATGGAGATGGGTTGAGCAGAATCTTTGCCCTTGGTTCATCTGCTGGGGTTTGAAGTCTTGTTTTCCATTCCAAAGGAAAGAGATCCTCCACCATCACTCTACTACCACATCTCCCTGGTTTTCTAGGTCAGGAAGTGAAGAGGCATAAAAGAAGGCATTCAACAACAGCCTGGCAGCAAGATCAAAAGCAGCATTTCCACCAGAGAGCAGCAGACAGCAGAGAAAAGTCCCATTGGACCATCCCAAATGGACCCTCAAAGTCCAAAGAGAAAAGCATTCAGCTGCAAGTAGTCAGCATAGGCCTGATCCATCCTGGATCGTCTCTGATGAGTGTCTGGCCAGCGTTTCCTTCACAGCATCACTGTCTAATAGAGAAATAGGAGCTCCTGAGAGCTGATGCCCAGGAAAGAAGCAGAGAGAGGGCTCAGCCTCCCCCTGTTCCTTGGCCTGCTGGCAGGACCAGTGCCAGGCAGCCCCGTGCTGCTTCCAAGAGCCAGGCAGCAGGAAATTATTCATGTCAAGTGAGTGTGAAATGGTGTGCAGACACTCAGCCTCCTATTGTCTGTGTCCTGGGATGCCTGCCAAGCCCTGGTACCTCCTTGAAGGCACAAGGAGGGAGCCTGGCTTGGTTGACATCTGCTCTACTCAAGCTACAGCAGAGAAGAAGGCTACAGTGCAATGCATTGCTCTCCTTCCCTCCCATCTGTGGTTGTGCTGGAGATGTCAGCTTCTGTTAATCATTGAACCACAGAATGGTTTGGGTTGGACAGGACCTCAGGATCATCTGGTTCCAACCCCCTCCCATGGGCAGAGCTTCTCAGGGCTTCTGGTGGCAATTGGCCACCTCCAGATTTCACCCTGCTTAAGTCTTCATCCCAGCTCCTGGCGCTCCACCAGAGAACCCACCAGGGGTGTTTGGAATCAGCTCTACAACAGCATGAAATGAAGAATGGAAAGGATTTATGGCTTGAGAGGGCCTTCACCTCTCATGCCACCAGGCTAGTGGGCCTGTGGCACCCCTTGACCTCAGGAGACCAAAAGAGACCTCCGGCAAGGCTTAAAGGAACAGAGAAGAACATGGGGATTCTACATTAACTAAGGGGATAATATCCATACTGATGAAGAACTGGCTTATAGCATAGCTAATGTACAGTGTATGTAGCTACCCTAACATATGCTAAGTCATCAAACCCATGCCATTTTAAAAATATCCAGCATGCCTGCAGTGAATATCAGCCCGTGTTTTGTATGTGCTTTACCAAGGAACACTTTCAGTCTCATTTTAAAGAAATCCAGGGAAGATTCTGCTTTCTGTAACCCAAGGGCAAGCCTCAGTATCAAAAGAGATAACATCCGTGGCTATAAACCACTCTGTATATTTATCCAGACTCTAAAGGCCAGTTTTATAACTTCAATCTTGGTTTACTTTTCAATACTCTTATCTTTTTGGGGGAAATATATAAGGATTGGGGTTTGGAACATGCAGCTTTGTGGAAAATATTTAATCAAAGCCCTTAATTGCAAGCTGTAAATGTAGTGCCAGTGACAGATTGGAAAGCCAGGAACCATTTGGTCAGCGCACAACAGCTAACAAGAGTGTTTCAGCAAAGAGATGGGGAGGAAAAAGTGTATAGGGCAGTGTTTTAGCACAGACATGAATTTCACTGCAAAGAATTAAACCTTTCATAAAACACAGGGGAAAAACGGAATGCAGGAATGTGGTATCAGATCCATAAGGCACATGATACAAATCAGGCTTCTTTATTATAATTCTTTTTCAATGTAGAAAAAAAAGGTCTACTTTAAATCAGCCCAGGGAAGTGATCTGCTATTCTTACTGAGAGTAATTCTGCCTCTAAACACGTTGAAGACTTCAAACAAAGCCAAACAGAGGGCTGGAAAACAGCCTCTAGAAGACGTTAGTTACTCCTGTTCAACTCATGTTTCCTCTTGTCGTTGTAAAGCTTGGCTGATTCCTTAAATGTTTGAAATGACAAGCTTCTCTGGAGATGTGCAGTCGCAAGGACTGTGTCTCTACATAGAGACATTCACAAGACAACTTCCCTATGCATTTGCTACATGAGTGGTGAGATGCTTTATGAACAACGCGGCAAGGTCAGACGATGCTGCAGTCGGGTACCACTCTGGCAGTAGATAAAGCATAGAGTATTTGTATTAATTGGGGAATTAGTTATCTGTCAAGAGGCACCTCACTAAACATAGTTAAGGAAAAAGAAGGCAGTAACTTCTGTAATGACTGCTCAAGTTTAAAGGCACTCTTGAAGAATTAATTGAATTAAGAAGCCTATTTTGAGAGCTGCAAGACTTTGAGATAAATAAAAGTAAAGGTTGTTTCGACTTCCTAGGAGCAGGGTTTCGGTATTAAACCCTGATGAAACTACAAGAATGACTCAGAGAATTGCCTGAACAAAAGAAGAACTCTTGAGATGCTCCAAGAATTTCCCAGTGCAAGAACAAAGGCAATTAGAAGTGTATTGCACAAGGCATTGAGCAGATTACATATTCATGAGCTGAAGACATTACCAGGTCCTTCCCCCACCACCAGTGAAGGGCTGACAGCAGTTAATTTTATACCGAACGTCGTGTTCCCCTTTCCACAAAGCAATGGGATGAGGTGGGGGCTGAAAACTCTGAACTGAGCTAAAAGGCTCATATTTGCTCATCCTTTGCTCCGGGTCCTCAGCGTTCAAATGGGACAACTTAGAAAAGCAAAGCCCGGGCAGCATGGTCTCTGCACGGCCGTATCCTCCCAGATGAGATGAAGCCATAAAATACCCCTGCAACATTCGATTTCCCCTTTTCATCTCATTTAAGCAGGTATCAGAATGCTTTTCTAATTCACAATATTGAGAGCTTCTGCAGTAAACACCAAATGGGTTAGAAATGCTTCCTTACAGGTGAGAGACTGGCTAAATTCATGTCACGGGGCAGGAAAGTGTGATTTTATTCAGATGGAAGAGTTTCTGTGTTCTTTGCTGTGTTGTTCTTAAGGTGGATCTTGCTATGGTTGCTTCTGAATAAGTGACTTAAATATTTGCACTGGATTCACAGGGTTTACTTGAGATTATTCACGTTTCTTAATGCTGGCAATTTAGATTATCCCTGATATACCAAAATAGGATTTGCAAGACTCCCCCCTCTGCAAACAGACAAAGCACGTCTGTGCCTTGTTTTTTATTTGCCATTAAAACAAGATTACAACTCATTTTAGGAAAAAGGTATTTAGGTCCCCTCCAAGGGTAAATCCACTCTTGCCGTATGTAACGTCTGTTGCAAAGTCTCCTCAGAGAGAAGTACGGCGTGTACTGTAAATGGAATAATCATCATTTATTGTCTATGACCTCCTTTGGTTCAGAGTTTGCTTTTGCTTTCTTTGGCAATAAAAAAGCCAAAGAAATGGCCATTCCCAAAACTCGTTGTGTGTGTTCCTTATTGGGGTGACTTTTGAGGATGGGCCAAATAGTGGCATCACAACTTTGAACTGCCATGAAAGGTGATTTTATAGATGGGGCTCTCTTTGTGCATCTTGCTTTCAGCAGCTTCTGAGGCAAAGCCCAGTAGAGATGGAGTAGGGACGGAGACATCATTGCTACTCCCATCCTGAAGGGTCCCTTCCTTCTGGAAAGAAGGGGATATTCAGCACTTATAGCTCAAGAACCCTTCGCCTGCCATTGGGGTGAATATCA
This sequence comes from Agapornis roseicollis, assembly GCA_002631895.1. Classification (NCBI taxonomy): domain Eukaryota; kingdom Metazoa; phylum Chordata; class Aves; order Psittaciformes; family Psittacidae; genus Agapornis; species Agapornis roseicollis. Next base: position 13,644 of record NDXB01021963.1, on the reverse strand, counting down.
AACATAGCACCACTTGTGTTGGGGGGATCCCCACATTCAGAGGACAGTGCTACCCAGTGCCCCTGCACTAGGTAAAGCCACAGCTGGTAATTTCAAAGCCTGGCCATGCTTTGATATGGGAACCGTGGATCCCTGGGGATAACTGAGCTCCTTCTTCACTACAGACTGAATTATGGCAATCATTTGACAACGAGATGCATGTGTGTGCCCTCAACCTGATGTCAGGCTGGGAGCGCTAACGGGCTCTAATGACCTCTAACCAGCCCCACCTGCCCCAGCCACCACAGGCTGTATTTAAGCCCAGACTCAGAGCTTCCTTCTCTTTTGGGCTGTGCATGAGGCTGTCTGCAGGTCTCTCATGGCTATGCTGCTTCTCTTGTGTTTTGCCACCAACTGGCTGTTTCCTGGATGGATGATGTTGGACTTGCTTTATCTCTGTGAGCATCCCTGATGCTGTGAGCTGCCAGCAGTTGGCCTCACTGCCCTGCTAAGGTAGGATGGGATGGGGGCTACAGCAGCTCCTCAGGTTTGGGCCCTGGGGGAGAAGCAGCCTTTGTGGCACCTTGAGGTTAAGTTCAGAAGTGCAGCTTGCATTGCTGGTTGTTGACCAGAGCCCCTTAGAGGGCTGGGTTGGGCAGAGAGGCAGAAACAAGGCAAAGTCAGCAATACTTCAGCCATGAGGTAGGGCTGAGGCAGGGCAGGGAGCTCCAGATAGGCTCTTCCTTGTAAACCAATGCTGCACACTGGAACTGAGCCCTCCAAACCACTTTCTCATGCCTTTCTCCATGGAGGGTGGTGCCCTCCAGATGCATTAAGGAGGTTTATCCTAGTGCTGCGGGCCCTCCCTGTGAATGATCTATCTGATCATGACCCTTTTGCTGTGCTCATCCTTCTCAGGCCATAAGGTCTACCAGAAGGTATCATCTCACCTTGCTTTCTGGGGTGCATGGGGCAGGAGAAAGCTCCATCACAGGAGAGCAGCTTCTCAACCCATTGGCCTGTATGGCAGCAGCAAGAGCTGTGGAAGGTGAATGCTGTATGCTTGGTTGTTTTGTATGTGTGTGCTTGAAGGGGGTTAGAGGAGAAACTCGGTGTCTGCAAACTCAGTGTTTGCTTGCTGCAAGACTCTGCTTGTTCATCACTGCTTTTCTCTCCCCTTGTGCTCCCTTTGCTTGTCTGCGACTCAGATGCTCTTCCTGGAGCTGCTGCTAGCGCTGATCCCTGCAGAGAGCTGCTGCTCCAGCACCACAGAGCCCCCGCACCTACCAAGGACCGCATGTACCCTGGTAACAACCACCAGCATCCACCTACAGCTCTCAACCAGAGCAGGAGCAAGGTAGGAACACTGTATCTCCCTGCTCTGTGCTGTTTGCATTGCACTGCACAGAGTGTGCAAACATCCTTTTTTGGCATGCAGGGACATTGCTTGTGCCTGTGCAAGTGGGTTAAGTGGGACAGGAGCTGCTGTTTACTGTGTGCTCATAGATGATACCCAGCACTAAGGGCTGTTCTGTGCAGTGCAGGACAAACAGTGGGAGAAAAGCACAGATTTCAGCTATCAGCTCGTGTATTATATTGTGTATCATATTCCTAAGAGGTGCCAACAGAGGGCATCCGCTGCCAGACATGCAATCTTCACATTCCCTGCTCCAGCCCCTCTCCCTGCCTTTAGATAAAGAGCATCTCAGGTCTTTTATCCCTTTCCCACTTAATATTAGGAGTTTTTAAGCAGATGACCTTTATTTCAGTGAATGCCTTCACTTTCCTTAAGGAAAGGAGAAGGAGGGGGAAAAAGACTAATCCACATCCATATTTTTGTAGTCAAGGAAGGACTTTGCTAATTGGAGTCTAACGCAGTGTGGCTCAGTGTAAGGGAGGATGCTCTGTGGTCCTCTGTGGCTGTAAACAAGATCAGCAGCGCTGCTGTGTTGGAGGAGAATGGGAGGTTTCATTACAAGTGTCCTGGCTTTGGTGGGTTTAAAGAGTCAGGTTTGTTTATAGGTGCTGATTCCTGATGTCGAACCTCCTTGTTTCATGTCTTTTGTGTGGATGGTCAAAAAGAAATCAAACTCCTAAAGCCTGCTGCTCCCTCTGGTAAATGCATAGCGATGTTTGGGCTGTGGAGCAGCTCACTTTGAGCATGTTGTCACTCTTGTTTTGTTCAGACTTCACACCAAAACATCTGGGGTGTTCAAAGTTCTGATAGCAAGCTGGTGAATCCAGTTTTGACTGGGGCAGCAAAGGCCCTGAAGCAAGAGCTGGTGTTAGGCAGGGTTCCTGTGACTGTTAGGGATGGAGGAAGTCTTATCAGAGGCTTCCTCCCTACTAGTGATACCAGCAGGATTTGTGTGTCTAAGTGGGCTAAAAATGGTGATTGGTCTGTGCTGGGTGATGGTTTAGGTGTAAAGGAATGATTCTAAGTGATAGTTGTCAATGGAAATAAGGATAGGGCACTAGATGCTTTCTGTTCCTCTTAGTTGTGCGTTCCTTTTGACTCAGCCTGAATGGAGTGTGACCTCTTTGAGACCCAGCTGAACCTCCGCAGTTATGGGGCTTAGAGCAAGGATGCTCTGTTCTAGGGTTTCCTGTGGCTTTGCACAAAAATGGGGCAAACACTTAGAGCAACAAGGATGGCTGATAGGCCTGGTTAAGGTGTCCTGGGTTCAGCAGTAGCAGCCATTTTTCTCCTTCTTAGTAGCTGGTGCAGTGCTGTGCTCTTGACTCTCAGCCTGAGAACAGCGCTGATAACACCGATGTTAACACCGATGTTTTTAGCTGCTGCTCATTCATATTTACTCTGACCAAGGACTTTCTGGGTCTTATTCTCTGCTAGGGAGGAGGGGAAACCGGGAGGAAGCAGAGGCAGGACACCTGACCCACACTGGCCAAAGAGGTATTCCATAGCACAGCACATCATGCCCAGGATAGAAACTGGGGGCAGTTACCCAAGAGGGCAAGATCACTGCTTGGTCAGGCAGTGCAGGTTGATGGGTGGTGAGCAGTTGTATTCTCTTCCCTTGTCATTTCCTTTATCATTATCATTATTGGTGGCAGCAGCAGTGGTTTGTGTTATACCTTAGTTACTGGACTGCTCTTATCTCAACCTGTAGGAGTTATATTCTTTTGATTCTCCTCCCCATCCCTCCAGAAGAGGGGGAGTGAGAGAGCTGCTGTGTGGCTCTGAGTTACGACTGGGCTTAAACCATGACATTAGGAAAGCTGTCTGTGCTTAGGAAAGAGCTGTCTCTGCCTCCTGAAGTTAAAGCTGATCCAAGCTGTGCCATCTATAGCCTGGTCTGGTTGTGTCTGTTCTAGACCTGGCTTAACCCTTGGTATGGAATTTACCTTTTACCTTCCAAAAAGTGCATACATGTTCATAGATGTGCATACAAGTGCTTAAATGCATGAACAGAATCTTTCTAGAAAGGTATTTGCTTGCTTTGATTATTTAACTAAGGGGTTTCCAACTGGCCACTGAAAAACCTGTGTGTAGGTCATCTCTACTTCACATTACACATTGAACGAGGGCCAGAAACATAAAGCCAAATTTGATTTATGGACTGCCACAGAGATTTCAGAAATTTATGATTTGATTAATCCATCCCATATATCTCTTTCTTTATTACTGGTAATTCATGTGATCTATCATTGCCTTCTGAGCAGTAACTTGGCTGCCTGATGCATGTCAATGCCTTCTTAAGGGTTAAATTCTATAGTGCACCAAGCAGACAATAAACTGTTGTGATCTGCTGGTTAAATATGTATTCAGCAGTACTGGAGTCTGACTTACCCAATAGATTTGCTCCCGTTTACCAAGTGAGTATGTATTTAGGACACGTAGAGTGTGCAGAAGAATGCTGTTGGGAGGGCGACTGGAAAAAATCTCTGCAAAACAGATATGCCAGGGTGGCCAAAGCTTGTACAAAATGAACAGGCATCTGCAGTGCTCCTAAAGATAGATTTTATATATATATATATATATGCTAAGGCTATAGACTTGTTCTTATGCAGGGGTGACAATCTCCACTAACAGGGTGAGGAGTGGGGTAGAGACCTGGTCCCGTTTGGCAGTTGCTGTTTTCACTGGGGGTTTGGCTTAAGGACAGGAAAAAGCAAATCAACTGATTAAGTGAATGGAGTAAAACCTAACATACCTCAGACTGAATGGGGATGTGACCTGAGACCGTGGATGCTTCTGCTGCTGGTAAACATGTTTTGGGGGGGGGGG
>NDXB01021961.1:19646-38328 GCA_002631895.1 Agapornis roseicollis | reverse complement strand
AGGGTGGTGAGGGCCTGCCACCGGGTATCCAGAGAAGCCATGGCTGCCCCATCCCTGGCAGTGTTAAGGCCAGGTCGAATGGGGCTTGGAGCAATCTGCTCTAGTGGAAGGTGTCCCTGCCCATGGCACGGGGGCTGGAACTGGATAATCTTGAAGGTCCCTTCCAACATGAACCATTTTATGATTCCTCCCTTTCACCATGACCAGGCAGACAAAAGCCACGTTTCTTCCTGCTGCTTCTGTGCCCTGTCCCAGAGGAGGTTCTGCTCACAACGATGCAGCGCTTGGTGGCCTTGAGGCCCTATCCCGTTTGTCCCTGTCCCTGCTGAGCCCATGTTTCCCATTGTGCTCAAAAGCTCTGACTCATCATCTCGAGGCCAGGGCCGAGCTACTGTGCTCCAGTGTGATCCTGGGTGCGTGGCAGCCACTCGTTCACTGGTGTTTCTCTTTGCGTCCATGGTGGCAGGAATCAGCCACTTCTTCCCCTCTGACTGGTCTCCAAAGCCCAGCCCTCCTCCAGTTCAGCATCAGCAGAATCCTGGCCCAAGGGCCTCGGTGCAGGGAGGTTATTCACCTCTGATTGGGATCTGTGCTGCCCCAAAGGCAAAAAGTGCCATTGTGTCCCTGATGGGGATGGATATCACCCCAGGCAGGCTCGCTTGCTATATGTACCCTTGCTCACATACTGGGACCAGGTTTTGTGCCCATGGTGATGCACAGGCCCATTCCCAATGCAGACTCAGTGAACCTGGTCTGAAGCCGTGGATGAACTCATCAGTGACAGTTTTCTGCATGTGATTTGGCAGCAGCTGTGTGTTTTGCTCCTCCTGTACAGGCTGAAGCGTAGGCTTAACCCAGCCGATGTGTGGTGGCCTCTGAGGGCTGGCAAGGCCATGTGGAAGCACATTCTCCACACGTCCCGGTGTATTTCCAAGCTTCAGCCACCCTTAGTGAGTGTGGATCCAGTAAGACACCTTAACTAACAGCAAAACAGAGAAGTAACCAAGGGCAAGCTGCACTGAGCATTGCCCCTAAAGGGAAATCACCACTGCCATGCCTAGTGAGGCATCCTGGAGGGACTTCGGACTCTATCTCCTGCTGATGCCAGATATCCACCACTCAAACCCAGGGCAAGGTATGAGCTCATGAGCAAGACTCCATCAGGCAGGGGTAAATCTGGCAGCCAGGCATGCAGCAGGGAGGAAGCAGCTCTGAAAAGCCACATTTGAGGAAGCAGCATCTCCCTGCACACCCATGCCCTGGGGCTGCTGCCACCTCAATTCCCCTTCCTGGGCTTCCAAAACCCTCCTTGTGGTGACATCCATGGCAGAGAACCATGGCCCTCAGCTGCTGCTTCACTGTGCCAAGCACATTCAGGGCTGCTGAATGCAGCATGGCAGATTTTGTGGCAGTGCCTCACTATTTTTGGGTATGAATCACTTTCTGGGGAGCAGCATGGGTTTAGGGGTTGCTTCTTGTCTTCACTCACAGCCTTTTCCACCACACACAAGGGACCTTGAAGCCAAGTGGGATTGTAGAGGCAGGTGCCATGAGCCCCATGGATGCTGGGAAGTCTCCATGAGTCCCATCTCTGTTGCCTACACCATGGCTTCACTCGTGCAGCTTCACTGCTTTCTGGCCCAGGAACTTTCCAGGTTGGCACCACATCCATTTCCTTGGCCAACCCCATTCAGGTGCCCAATTTCCTTTTGCTTTGGATGCAAAGAAAGAGTTAAGCAGCTACAGGCTCGTGTGGATTTGGGCCAGATATTTAAAGATCCATGGCTGGGAAAGGAAAGGGGAGGTGTGATGCTCTCCAAACACTCCCCACAAACACCTCGGAGGCTCCTGCTGCCAGCACCATCCCTGCGCTCCCAGCAGCGGCTGGTGGAGGAGAGGCAGAAAATGCCTTTCTCCTATTTTTAGCTCTTCAGCGGTGTCATTATAATAATCTGGGATTGGCAAATGTTGCTGCCCAGCAAAGCAAAACTCAAAATGTAAAGGTATGATGTGAGTAAAGGTATGATGGGGATGGATAGGAAACATGCTGTTGTGGTCAAACAAAAGCTGCCTGGGGAGGGCAGGTGGTGATGGGGACAAGCCATATTGAAGTGACACAGAGCAATTTAGTAGACATGTCCTTAATAAAATCCCGGGAGAACAGGGTTTAAATAGAGACGAGTCTCCTCCCAGGGTGGGTTATCCAGGCCAGTGGGACATACTCAGCCTTGTAGCAGCACTGAGGACACTTTTGCAGCCTTGTCAATGAAGCCACCAGGCCCCTTACCCTTGCAAATGCCCCTCTGGAGCCTGGCATGTGAGGAATTAAGTAAACTGGGAAGGGCTGAATCATAGACTCATAGAATAGTTAGGGTNCTTGCAAATGCCCCTCTGGAGCCTGGCATGTGAGGAATTAAGTAAACTGGGAAGGGCTGAATCATAGACTCATAGAATAGTTAGGGTTGGAAAGGACCTTAAGATCATCTCGTTCCAACCCCCCTGCCATAAGCAGGGACACCTCACACTAAACCATGCAACCCAAGGCTTCATCCAACCTGGCCTTGAACACTGCCAGGGGTGGAGCCTTCACATCTTCCCTGGGCAACCCATTCCAGCACCTCACCACCCTCACAGTAAAGGATTTCTTCCTTATAGCCAATCTAAACCTCCCCTGTTTAAGTTTTAATTTGTTACTCCTTGTCCTGTCACTACAGTCCCTAATGAAGAGTCCCTCCCCAGCATCCCTATAGGCCCCCTAAACATTATATGAAGAGCTGAGCTAAACGGGGAAGCTCAGCAAGGCCTTGTCAGCAAAGAGCTTCCTGCTCAAGTGGGGCAAAACTGGTAGAAATTACACCCAGAAACACACCTCTCTGAGCCAGAGCTCATGCAGGAGCCATGGCTGTGCAGGCAGAGCAACTCCATCCTGCATGGCTCTCCTGCCCTTGTCCTCCTTTGCCCCTTGGACAGTTTGGCAAAGTCCAAAGCTAAACATTAGCTCAAGTCTTGGAACAGATGCCAATGGCCGATGCGCCACCCTCACTATCCCTGGCTGGGTCAAACCTCGTCCCCTTGGACTCAGCCTCCACCTCCATCCATTTCTCCACTTGATTTAAGGTCCTGCCTGCCTGGGGTCAGCCACCATTTATGCACCTTTTCCCCCAGTATACGTCTCCTTGGTGGCACATCCCTGGTGGTCCCCACCAAACCCCCTTCCTGGTGCTGTGATGCCTGTGTGCCCTACAGTTCCCTTTGGACTGCTTCTCCTTTCTGTCCCATGAGCTTCATCCATCTCAAAAATACCTGATTTCACACCCCCATCTTGCAGCTTCCATTCATCTATATCTTTGCCCCCACAAAGGCTGCAAATGCAAACATTTGGGCTGTTTATTTGCCTGCACCCAGTTCCTGGTGGGGTTCATTGGGCCTGTCTTGAATTTGTGGTATCTCCATCAGTTTTTTACAAATTAGATTGTGGGAAAAGCTGTCAGCCAGGTTGGAGAGCATCCTTCCATCCTTCCTCCTTCCTCCCCCTGGTCATCCACCATGCCAGGTCAGAGGAGCACCAGAGCACCTTCCTCTGCAAGCAGATGTGAAACAGAGCTCAGGAGTTCATGGCAGACCCTGTGCAAATGGCTCTCAGGTCTCAGAGGCTGAGTTGGACCCACATGGGTGTGATGGCTGCTGTACTGCTGCTGTTTGAAGGGGTGCCTTGGAAGCTGGTGCTGTGGGCAATCCATCTGGGAAAATGGGAGAAAAGAGACACCCCCAAGCAAAGTAATGGCCACAAGTTCCCTCCCTTGTGCCAGGGGCTACGCCTTGCCCAGACACACCTCTTGGTCATCAGAAGGTAATTCCAGGGAGGAATAAACCCCAGTAAGGAGCAGGTTGGCTCCTCACCAGCCCTGGGGGTGCAATGCCTGTCCCTAAGGGACCCTGCACAGGGTCCCCACACGTTGCCAGCTCTGAACACCCACCAGGCCAGGAGGGCAGAGTGTGGTCATTGCACAGTTAATTGGATTTGGCTCCTGCAACAGAAGGGCCGGGTATTAGGGCACAGGGGAGGAATTACTGGGGGGTGGGAGCTGCCCAGGGGATTATTGGTGGGGGCTGAGGATGGTGTTTGATGGTGTATTCAGAATCATTGGCGGAATCACTTGTCACAGCATCATGGGTGGCCCTTGGGGATGGGCCCCAGGGACCATGGGGTTTATCCCTCCATGGATAAACCTCCAGGCTCTGCTTGGGCTGAGGGCTTGGTGCCAGGGATGCAGGATGCTACAGGAACCTTTGTATCTTCATACAAAACTGCTCTGTCTGCCACCAAGTGATGGGAAGAGGCCATGTCCCCACTGTGCACTCTCCAAACAGATCAGCAGCTCCTGAAGCCCACCCAATAGCTGCTAGTGAACAGTGGAGTTGCCCTTTCTGGTCATGTCCTGAGGTATTTAATAGCAGCCAGACATATCCAATGTGCAGCCCTTTTTGAGCCTGTTTAGCTGTTGGTGTTGACGCACAGGGTCAGATCCTGCCCCTCCTGGGACCCAGGTTCTCTAAAGCAGACGGGGACCCCTGTGCAAGGCAGAGAGGGGAGCAGCTCTTGGGAATGAGCTATGCTTTTTGTTTCCATTTTTTTGCAGACTAAGAGCAGCTCAGAGGTTCCCTTTGGGGGGGATGAGGGGGAAGAGACCAAAAATACCCCAAAAGGGGACTGTGGATGCTGGTTCCAGCCCCACACAGGAAGAAGGGCATCCCAGGAGCCTCTTCCAACACCCCTGCCCTGCCATAAGACTTCCACTGTGCCAGTGCAGCAGAAACGCCACATTTTCATGGAAATGAATGGGAAGTGAGCTCCCAATATCCTCTGGACAGTGGCTATCCTGCTGCTAAGCTTGCAGGGGACCCGCTGGGACAGCCCAACCTGGGTGAGCGTGCAGCAGCCTGGGCTCAGGCCTTTCCCAGTGCGCTGTGCACAAACACCCAGTTGGTGTTGAAACAGTCACCCCCCAACCCAAATAGCTGCTGCAGTTCTCAATGTGTGGCATGGTTAAGCTCCCCCCTGAGCTGTGCCAGAGGGTGCTGTGCACGGGTCACCCATTGTTAACAGAGGCTGTTTCATCTCCTCTTGAGCAAAGCAGGGGATTTGCTCCATGATGGCCATCATAGAATAGTTAGGGTTGGAAAGGACCTTAAGATCATCTCATTCCAACCCCCCCTGCCATAAGCAGGGACCCCTCACACTAAACCATATCACCCAATGCTTCATCCAACCTGGCCTTGAACACTGCCAGGGATGGAGCACTCACAACCTCAGGTGAGATAAACTTGCCTGAGGAAAGCAAATACCCTGAGCTATAGCATAGGGGACCCGAGACCCATAGGGCCTTTTTGGGGTTTGCCATGGAGCAGGGAGACAATGGGCAGCTGCCTGTCCCAACACCCAGGGTGCATCTCTAAGCAAGAGCATGGCAATGCCAGCACTTGGGATTTTGGGCAATGCCAGGCTTGGGGAGGATGCAGCTTTGCTGCTGGTCAGCCAGGATCGGATAAACCAGCTGGAGCATGGCTGCTCATCCTGAAAAATGGAATTCAGGAGAAGCTGGTGGAGCTGAGGGTGAGTAGGATGGTAACTGGAAGGCACCAAGTCACCTCCATGCTCAGTCTGTCTGGGGACACCCAGTGTGTCCCATGAAAGGAAGCATCAGTCAGGCAAATTCAGCATGTTGTGCAGTGATGGGGAATCCCAGGAGCAAATCCCAGGGACTCATTAGTGCTGCATGAGCCAGGCCAGCCCATGCCACCGGTCACCCCTTACCCCCATGGGGCTCCCCTGTCCTCTCCCACCAGACACATCCTCCTGTACTGATTTCAGGAATCTGGAGAGAGAGCACAGCTTTGCCACCATCCCACTGCCCCAGGGTGGCAAAGCTGCTGCTGGGAGGAGAAGCTGCAGCCAGAGCACCATGTGAGAGCCAAACTTGTCTGGGGCGGGGGGATCCAGGGAGCTGCTCGGGACAACCCGAGCCGTGCAGGGCAAGTCTGAGCAGTCTGGGAACAGGTAATTCCTGCCGCACCTCATGGCGGGGTTTACGGGCGTAGCTGCTGGGGCATGCACACCATGAGAGCACCAGCGGGATGGGTGAGACCCTGCGGCTCCCAGCCGGCTTCAGCCGTAAGAAAAGGAGGAGGAGCGGCAGAGGGGACGAGGGGGAAGTAGAGGTGCCCTTTGTGGCCACCGCTGGCTTGCTCCGGGTGCTGGGCAAAGCGAACACCATGGCACAGCATTGCTTGTGGCTGGCACCGCACGGGAGTAGTGGGCAGAGGGGAGATGAAGGTGCCGGCATGCCCAAGGGTGGCTGGGGAGCCTCAAGAAATCTCCTTTTACATTTAAATCCCCAGTTTGCGGCTGAACCCCAGTGTTCAACAAAGCCAAGAACACGATTCACCGGGGGGGAAACCCGGGCACTCCCACAGGGACTGGGCTACAGCACATGGCTGCGGTGTCCCATCCGGTGTGCACCAGGCACAGGGGCAGTTTTCAGCCTGATGGATGTCTTTTGGCAACAGGGTTTGGACTGTAGAGAAACACGGGAGAGCAACAGAGCTCTGCGCTGAGGAAAGCGGCGCTCGGCAGCCATCGTGCAGGAGTTAATTGGTTTTCTTTATACTAATTGCGAGGGGAAGCGAAGAATGTCCTTAATTAATTGGAGGGCAAATCAGCCGCGCAGAGCGGGCTCGATTTACCAACACAGGCACAAAAATGCCAGCCCTCACCCTTGCCAGAGTAACAGGGAAGCACAGGGCATTCCACGTATCCACCGGGATGCCCTCCTCAGGGACATTTGCCCGTGAACAGGCCCTCCCTGAACCTTCCTATGGGGAAAATTAAGACTCAGAGCAATGTTTGCTGGGTTTTAAAAGCCTCCTGGGGAGGTCTGGTTGCAAGGGATTCACCTTGGGCTTTCAGAGCCCTGACAGGGTAACGGGGTCTGATGGGTCCTATCCTGAGGCACCCTGTATGTGAAGCATCTTGTGTAAGACCCAACCCTGAGCCCTGGGAAGGAAGCTTTTCCAAAGAAGATTTCTTGTGCCCAAATCAGCTGGTTTGGGGAAGAAAAGTGCTTGTGGCCAGCCCTGGGAGTCCTCACCCACTGAGCCCATCTCTGGATGAGCCTTTGCATAGCCCACCCTGTTTTGCAGGGACAGGGAGAGCCCTGTGAGCCCGTTGGCTTCACAACAAGAAAGTGACATTTGGGAGCACAGAGGGGCTGTGGAGAGACCTCAATGTTTGCCTCCACAGCTGCTCCCAGAGGGGAATTTGGATGTTTTCTCCTCTTCCGCTTCCAAGCCCAAAACATCCCTGCTGGGGCAGCTGGTTACACAGGTCAAGAAAAGCTATGGAAGTATGAAAATCATATTGAAAAGAGCTGAAACTTAATTAGGTCACATCCTTTAAAAGCAGCTTGTGATCTGGCAATGCAAATCCCAGCCCGCCTTTGTGCACACACCCAGGCTGGTGAAACCCTTGGTGCCAGCAGCCGATCCCTGTGCTGAAGCTGGGGTTTACTCCTGAGCTCAACACCTTCCTGCCCCTGATCACAGCCTGCCCTGGGTCCCTGGGCATGGGGAGTTTGCAGAGCCACATCCTGCAGGCGCTACACGCACGGCTGGCCTTGCTTTTGGTTTTGCTGCATGTTATGTGTAAGACACAGTCAAGAGATAAAAGAAGGGAAGATGTGGGGTGGGACACAAGTGGCAGTGTGGGATGGGGCATCCCCATGCCTGTGCAGGCTCAGGGTGGGAAATGGGGGCTTGTTGACACCCCATTAAATTAATGCTCCTGCAGCAACCTCAGCTGAGAAAGGAGAATAACTCTAATTTACAGCCTCGCAGACTGAGGCTCTCTCTGGAAAATATGATGGTGGTTAATGAGGAAAGCATGCCGCTGTGATTTCCCGCCGAAGCCGAACAGCTGGGATAAAAATCAGGAAAACTTGGTATCCCTCTGGTTTGCTGTGTGTGAAACCCTCTGTGTTGCGTTTTTGGGGTGTGAGCCTGCCTGTCCATGGCATCCCACCCAGGACTGCAGCACAGGTCATGCTCCTCGGCACCAGGGCCAAAGTCAGCCATGGGGTCAGTGCTGCCGTTCCCAGCAGAGCTTTCCCAAGGAGGCAGATGGGCACTGTCAGCCCCCCGAGTGTGGGACGTGGGTCAGTATTGACCTTCTTGTTAACCTACACCCGCTGGTGTTGTGTGGGCACCACTGACTGAGGAGCAGCGCGACTGCAGGCACTGATGTTTGCTCTTTGGTTAGCAGTGCTGAGATTTGACACACACTCCCCACACACAAGGGCTCTGTGCCAGGGCTGGTCCATCCATCGCAGCGCCCTTCTGTTGCAGGAAAACCGGATGTCTTTACACAACAGGCTGTCCAGGAGACTGTACACATGATGTGTGGAAAACCATGGGGAGAGCTCGGAGCTGCCCTCCCTGGAGGGTTTCTCAGGATCCCCCATAATTCTTGTAGTCACCAGGATCAAGCAATTCGCAACTTCCAACTTTTCAGCCTCCGGAAAACAGAAGGAAAACCTTTTCCCAACCCCACCAAAGACTTTTGCACCAGATACCTGCGATCCAGCCTCTGGTGACCTCCCTTTGGATGTGTTAGATATTTGCAGACATATATGTGCTTTTAGGTCTTGGTTTGGGAGAAGAAAGCAGGGCCATGGCTCTGTTGGTTGGCAACAGATTTCCTTCCAAGACAAAAACCACCAAACCATCAACCCAAACCCAAGTGTTATATATAATTCAGTGGAAAGGCCTTCAGGCAACGCCCTGCAAACGCTGTTGGCACAGCCTGAGCTGTGAGAGCTTTTGGGGGTGCATATTTGGGAAGAGAAGGGCTGCTGCTGAGAAGACAGGGCTGCTGAGGTCAGGGGCTGCTCCCAAGGATTCACACTCACATACAGAAAGGGCAGAAGTGCCCAGATCCAGTGCCTGGGAATACCACAAACCCAATGAGGCTGGCATCTCTGCCCAAAATAAAATCACCAGAAGCCACCTCAGAGCCCTTTTTCCTTTCCATGACCTCCCCAGAAGCCATCTAGCAGCATAAAGAGGATTTAGCTTAGGCAAAAAATGGGGTGCTGTGGCTTGGGTGCAAAAGTTTTGCCTCAGATTTAAACACCGTTCCTCAGGTTTGAGAAGTCTCTGCAGGACCAGGTTGGGTTCTGCAGCCCTCACTCACAGACACCCCCATCTCCTCTGTGGTTTGAGCAAGTGCCAGGTTCTCTGCAGACACCAGCAGTGGTTAAACATCCCAAGAAGAGGATGCTTTTAACTGGGCATCCTTCAAGCACCAATATATATAAACCTTCACAATTTAAGCTAACAGCAGTCATTTGGGGTTTTTTTGTTCTCAAAACATGCAAAAGCAGAAAGCAGCGTTTTGGCTGTTCCCATGTTTGCATGTTGTTGCTAGCAGGACATTACACTGGGAGATATGAATATCAAAACCAGACAGGCACCCACGGCAGGAGCGGGTACAGAAGGGGGTCCCCCCGCTGCATCTCTGCCCTGATGCTGGTTTTCCCAGCCACTCTGCTCTGGTTTCATTTGTCCTTGCAGAGACCGGGTTGGGTGTGGGATGCACACATGGAGACCTCTGATATGCCGTTTGGCAACAGCCATGCTGTGGTGCAGCACTGGAGCACAGTGGCTGTCTCCAGCAGTGTGGAGCAGGGGGTGGGTGAACTCACCCCATGTGCAGAATTAGATTTAGATCTAATTTAGATCTATATTTAAAGGTAGTTTGGATCCAGCACTGTGCTTGACCATGGCCCCACACAGAACACAGCCAAATTGAGTGCGTTAGAAGTTGGCTCTGCTACAGCAACATCATCCCATTCTTTTTTCCAAGAGCTTCAAGCTGACAAAGCAGCTGGTGTGGAAAGATGCTCGGGGAGCTCCACTGCACTGGATCAGCGGGAAAGAGCTGCTGGTCTCCCAGCTCCTCCAGCCCAGCTGGCACTTCCCAGCCCCATTTTGGTAGGAGGGAGAGGGCAGCACAGATCCCACCAAGGCTGATGGAGAGGTCTTGGACCTGCTGGGGGATGGAAACCCCTGCTCTGGCACTTGGACCAGGAGCCCACAAACAAACGTGCCACTTGCAGCCCCCTTCTAGCATGGGCAGGGTCTTTGCCAGGACAAGCAATGCCAGCACAGCCGTAGTCTGGATTTCCTGGTGCCTTTGGGAGGCAGCTTCACTTCTAGTATTAATTGCTTTCTTAATTATATCGTCACCCTCCGCACCCTTCTGCAGTGTCTCACAGGGAGCACTGAATGACATGCTTGTTTGCAGCACTGGATCACCTGGGGTTTTTTCAACCCCGTTTATTTATTAGCCAGCATTACATCCCAAGCCAACCAGATTTAATATTTGTGTTCCTGTTGGCAAAGATTTTATTGACCGTGGAGAGGCAGAAATCTCTGCTGTGCACCCGTGATGCAGGCAGAGACGCTGAGGTTGGGACGGAGCAGCCCATCGCCTGCCAGGTCGACGTCCCACATCCAAAGGGGAAGCAGCAACCTCAGCATCATTTTTTCTTCATGCTGCTCGCAAAAGCCTCGCTGTTGGCACTTAAATTCCTCCAGACACACACTGTATATGCACATACATTCCTTGGCCATGCGATCAGACCGGAAAGGATTGCATTGAGCCCAAGAACCGCCGCGGAAGGAGGCTGGGGAAAAGCTGTGTGTTATCCAACCCGAGAGCGCTGCAGCCTCCAGAAAAGCTGCAGTCAACACTTTTTTTTTAGGAGACATGGTGCTAAAAGAGGAACCGCTGAGGGACGCGTGGTTGGGAAGGCCTGAATGGGGGGGAAGTGCTTTTAGTTCAGCAAAATCCTCCCCCCTCTTGCAAATCTCTCTGCAGAAGGACTCTGTGCACCACGAGGGCTCCTCCCAGGATCCTGCTCCAAGAGCACTATCAAGATGCCCCTGAGCCAGCTTCTCCCACAGGCTTGGACGTTATTGGTCACCCTTCTTGCTGCTGGCCATCACAGCTCCAGTGCTGCTCAGCCAAAGAGTGGCCGAGAGCACCTCACCCAGCCAGGGCTTGCTCCTTGCCAGGGCCAGGTCAGCGTCTGAACCATATCCCAGGTCTGAACAGTAACTGGATCCAGGCACCATCCTTGGGCTTGTTCCCCCCACGTATCGGGGCAGGGTGGGGTTTCTGGAGGGCTGCATCCCAAAGAGCAGCCTCTCAGGGAGAGCTTTGCTCTGGCCCCTCAAGCCTCATGCTCCAGCTTCCACTTTCCCCAAGTCAGCATTGCACAGGCTCAACTATCCCACACTCCCAACGCAGCTCCGGATCCTGAGCACCGCAGCTTCTGGCAATGTTGAGGTGGCTGAGCAACAGTGTCAGTGCTCCAAGCACTGAGTGCTTTGGCATGGATGCGGTGAGCTCTGCACTGTGCTCTGAGCATCGTTGGAGCAGGATCAGACACTTGGCACAGGTATTGGTGGTACCTGTAGCTGTGGCAGGAGCAGGGCTGATCCTCTCCCTGCCCAGTGCAGGGCTTCTGTGCTAAGAGCTTCCCCTCTGAGCGGTGCTGCTCTGGGGCGTTAAGCGCATCAGTCACTCTCTGGTGCTGCACCAGCATTTGCATAATTTCAATTATGTTTCCAAAATGAGGAACAGGCTCTGACAACAACTGCTCTGCAGAACCTCGAAATACCAGAGAACATGGAAAATTGTTGTCTCGGACCTGACGGCCCTGCAAGTGCCTTCCACTGGCACAAACTCAAAGGTGTCATTGCAGTATGGGAAAGGATGCAGCAACCCAGGTTTTAACATTGAAACCAATGGAAATAATCACATTTGAAGAGAGCCTGTCTCCAGGGACTGCTCTGCCTCTCTGCCCAGTGCCGTACCATCCCCACCACTCTCAATAGAGTCCACATCCCATCCCACATCCCCTGGCTTCCCCAGGAGCATCCAGCTACCACAGCTTCTGCCTTTTCCTATTTGCTCCTACACCTGTAGACAAAAGAAAACCAGGGCTGATGGAACCAGCTGTGCCTCCCTTCTATTTCCCTGCATCTGCCATTGGTGTGTTGAGACATCGCTGCCTATAGAAGGGTGCAACAGGGTATTCATCCTTCATTAGTCACCTCACCCTCCCTATCTGTCATCTGCAAGCACCCTGGCTTGAATTGCAGGTTTGGAAGCAGGCTGGTTTGTACCCAGGCGCTGTGGTGTGGCTGTCCCGGAGCCTTCCTCGCTGCTGCAGCGCATGTTTTTGTCAACCTGGGGATGCTGTGGAGTTGACAGATGTTAAACACAACCTCAGATCCGATGCCTTAAGTAGTGCCCTTCTTTCAAGGTGGTCACTGGGAGGTGGGTCATTGCCCAGGAGTAAGCCTGCTTGCCACAAGGCCTCCTCTCCAGACTACAGGAATGGGCAGCAAAACATTCAGGGTCTCAGTGTTAAGCAGCCTCTGGTTCATTAGCAATCCAAGAGAGGAGCAAGCTGCGAACTTCGGAGCAGAGACATCAATTCATAAACCCCTCAAGTGTTGGGAAGCACCAGTTTTTCCAAATGCCCAAAAGCAGCTCAGCTGCTGAATAATGCATCAGGCTGCCGAAAGTTGGCAAACACCGGGTGGAACGAGTTAAGCC
Source organism: Agapornis roseicollis (assembly GCA_002631895.1). NCBI lineage: Eukaryota > Metazoa > Chordata > Aves > Psittaciformes > Psittacidae > Agapornis > Agapornis roseicollis. The sequence continues at coordinate 25,643 of NDXB01021961.1, read as the reverse complement.
ACAGATCCCGCTCGGATGCCAGCATTCCTCCAGCGTCAATGTGATTAACCAGTTTCACTACTTGGAGCGTTTTCAGGAGGACCAGGAGCAGCAGCAGAGGCTGCTGGAGAGTCTGGAAGAAAGGAAGGAGAAGCTGTGGAGCCCCTTCTCCCCTAAGGCATGCCCATGGCACAGTGGGGCTGGGGAGACACCAGCATGGTCAAGAAGTAACTATAAACAATAGCATGCAGTGTTGGAGCAAGAGGTTTCAGGCTATGACCTGGAGGCCTTGGGTAAGGGAAACCCACTGGCAACTTCAAACAAGGTAGAAAAGCTTCAGCTCACCCCCATGGGAAGATGCAGACCCTTTCATAAATCTTTAATAAGGTCCAAGAAGGGAACACAGGCTGGGAATCTTTGGTACTGTATCAAGGAGACGATGCAGAAGATAATTTCTTCATTAGGTATCAGACAAACTGGTAAGGCAGGAGCCGAAATCCTGGAATTTCAGCTGCAAGACTGCAGACAGCATTTCTTAAGGGGGAACATATCATTGCCTGATCTGAAATATTCCCATCCCACCCTTAAGAGGGCCAGAAAGCTGCAGCAAAGGTGGCCAGAAGCAGGAGCAAGGCAGAAAGGTGCCTTTGCAGCAGCAGGAAGCTGGCAGGAGCAGGCTGGGAGCATCACCAGTAGTCAGACCACAGCATTCCAGCCCAGCTGATGGTGACCCTGGCTCACACACCCAACATGCTCAAGATGCTTGGAGGAAAGGGCTGCAGGACTTTGAATTCATTAACTAGTCCAAGGTTGTAAGATGAGCCACAGTGAGATCCAGGAACAATTCGTTGGCAGCAATTCAATGCCTTCCACAATGCAGAGCTGGAAGCCAGCTACTTTCACATTGGCCCTTGCTGAGCTGGGCTTGTTCTTCAGCAAGCAGGTGCTGGGGAAGCTTATCCCAAACCTTTGTATCAGGCAGCAAAAAGAAACCAAGCACACCAGCAGCGTCTGTCCTGCTGCTGCTCCTCACCTTCCCCTTGAAGTGCTTTTGGTTTTGGCGCTGATGTGAAAACCATCCAGTGCAGCTCATTGCAGTCAAAATAACCCTTGTGATCAAAAATATGAGTATCTATGTGATATATAGGATGTAATTTCAATATTTAAACATGATGCAATTTGAACACTTAAACAGACAAACTCGTTTTGGAGAGAAAGGTAGAGCAAAATCACTTCTTTGCTTGCAAAAACTTCCTGCTCTACACTGAAAGGCAGGCACTGGGTTTGGTTACAGTTAGGGCAGCAGATTGAAAACCACAAGTATGTGATAGGAAAAGCTTCCTGGAGAGCTGGGTCAGTTCCAGACTAATCTAGCCCCTGTGGGGAAAGGGCATTCTGGCAGATGTTAAGCTAATGGGATGACTGCATGAGTGCCCCTCGGTCTGCTGATGGGCAGCAGCTGAAAGTTACCAGCCACAGGGTTAGTGCCTGCTCCACAACAGCCCACCATTTTCAAAAGGAATGTATGTAGAAAGCTTCTCAGGGCAAAAGCAGCAACTGTTGACAGCACCAGGACTACACAACCCCATGTTCCACACACACAAAGTACAAAGTCTCCTTCCAAGTAAGTATGCCAAGCAAATGTTACTTCCGAGTTCAAAGCCATCAGCACCAGGCACTGGCACTGCTGTCTGTTCCACCTTCAAGCCTTACCCCAGCACTGCAAACCCATGCAGCTCCTGCCCTTCATGTAACATGTTTGTTGTTCGAATACCACATTTAAATGTATGCCAGTGGTATTTCAAGGCTGGTGTTGGGTCTGGACACTGTCCTCCACTCCTCTATCCCCAGCAGTGATGATCCAGCCAGGTGCTGGAGGCTGGCTGCCTGTGCCTTTCCCTATGATGTACCTTCTTCTGATGGACCCTCACAGGCTCAGGCACACAAAGAGCAGTAAAGTCCTCTCAAGCACTCCTACTTATGGCCGGGAAAACAACTTCCCTTGCTGCTGATGTCTGCCAGCAGCCCACCCGCCTGCCCTACTCTCCTGGAACCAGAGAGGCTACAAACTGGTGTAGGAAAGCCAAATGCAGCATAAGCTCTCTGGAGGTCTTTCACTTTTCCCCTCCCAAAGTGTAAAATAAGAATGCACTCCCATACCACAGCCACACAACGCTGCATGCGGCGCCGGGCCTTGGGGCTGCTCTCCACAAGTTTTCTTCTCCAGCAACGAAAAGGCACAGAACCTCCCCTCCTGCTCCATCGGAAAGAAACTGCAGGATGAAGCGGGTGGCTGGCCCCAGCAGCATCACCCCCATTGTATTTCAAAGAAGGTATTCATTCTAGGCACAGACACCAAAATAGGCCAAGAGCTCAGCCCATTGTCTACACCTCGGCTTCCTCCTTTTCTCTTATTAACCACTGAGTTCGCACCAAGTCTGAAAGGTAGCTGGGGGACAAGGGGTACCTACATTGAGCCAGGAGTTGATGGTAGAACCCCCTCATCTGAATACTCCTAAGGAAAGGAAGGTGTTCCAAGTGTTATCAATCTCCATCTCTCACAAACCAGATACCCATTATATCATACTTAAGTATTTTTCTAACTAATGCTGTCCTAGGAGCTCCAACTAAAGCAGCCAGTAACAGAGGAGTGAAGTGCATCCTCTGGAAGGGAAAACGTTTCTCTTGAGGCAAAGAGCAAATGCCAGAGCCTGTTAAACCCCTGTGAGACAGCCTGGAGAGCTCAGCAGATGACTCACATCTTACTTTTTTCTTTCCTCCCTTCCTTTTGTTTAAGGAGGCCAGAGATACCTGTTCTTAAGCAAGAGAAAAGCGACTTCCTGGACAATGCACCACATACCCAGCTTACTGCCTATAAAAAGCCGCCTTTCACACAAGTTCCCGGCAGGCACTTGTCGGGGACGCACCCCTTGCTGCTGCCGAGCACCACAGGGCTCTGACTCACCCGCTTCACCCCTTCAGAACTGACGGTAGGGCTAAAATTACTCTGCAGTGCTCCAAAGTTTGAAAGTGAGATTGCCTGTGGTGCTCAAGTCATCCACCTCGGCCCTAAATCCTGAGCGTGTCTGCTCAGATATTAACTCTGAAACACAGACCTGACCAGCATTGGTGCCGGTGTCGTGCTCAGGAAGAGAGTTAATAAGTGGAGATGACACTAACCAACAGCCCCTGAAAACTGATGCTTCCCCACAAAGCGAGGGGGAAACTTTCCTCTCCAGAAAGCACCAAAGCCAAGGTGATTTCAGCTTCCACGTACTGAGCCTTTCAGGCTGGACAGGTTTTAGGAACAAACCCAAGATAAAAAGCACAACCATGCATTAGCAGGAAGTCACAGTGCCCACACCAAGGCTACTTCCACACTCAGAGCAAGATCTCCACCCTGGGCAGCCACTTCTCCCATTTGCAACATGGGAAATAGTACTTCAGGGTCCATCAGAGAAGCAACCAGCCACCGCGGATCTGTGGCCAGCTGCTTTGACGATGCAATTCATTATATTCTTGTTAAACCGAGAGCCATTCCTTTGGGAGCACTACCGTATTAACGGGGTTAATATCTAATTAGGGATGGCAGGCACATTTTTTCCAGGCCCTGTCTACGAGGACCAGAGCCCTGTGACTGGGGGAGGAAAGCCCTGCTGCAGCATGAGTCACGGTGCCATTCAGGAAGGGTGCTCTCCGGAGTCACGCTAACCGCTGCTGTAACAAAGGTCCGATTTCAAACGGTGAGTGCTGACATTTTGCAAAATGACTAACTCCTACAACGGAAGAGACACGGGTTTACTCTGCGGGGCTCTGTCTCCAAACTCCAAGTGGTTTAATTAAGTCAGAGTAAGTTCATTTACACAGCCACACCCTTAACTAACATTCAGGTAGACAGAGCCCAGCCTCAATAAAGGCTTTGCAGAGGATCATGGCCGAGGTGGACACCCCCTCCACACACACACGGGTACTCCCACCTGCCTGAAAAATGTTTCCTGGCAATTCTCCACAGCTTTGCAACAGGGAGACAGTTCCAACTCGGAGTTCCCTCAAACCCTCTGCCGTGCTCTCTGACTGAAAAGCCCCTGCCCAACAGCCCAGCTTTGGGCTGTGTGGTCAGTGGGTGCTTCTTGGTGTTCCAGTGCCCTTCCTTAGGCCTGCAGACTGGCAGCTGTTGCAGGAACCATGGCCTACTGCATATACCCAGCCTCCTGCTCAGGTCCTGGCCCCTCCCTCCCCCCCCCATGCATTCCCCACTGCACATGCCAAAGTCCTCTTACCCACTCAGTTACATCCTATTCAGGCACCAAAGACATCCCAACTCTGTGTCTGTCCCTCCACAAGCGCCCCTATTCACTGATCAACCCCTCTGTCCATTGGTGCAGTTTCTACACTGGCCTAACATCCTCCTTTTCCAACCAAGTCACTTCTCCTGTGAAACACAGCACCGTCCCACTCACCGTCCCTCTGGGCCCTCACAGAGCTGTCACCTGCCCAACTTACACGGGGCCAGTGCCCAGGCAGCATAAATCCAATGCTAAAGTTTGCTAAAGACTGTTAACTGCAAGTGGGAGTATTAAAGAAGTATCATCCTTTCCACTTACAAAAATAGTCACTACTCTAAGTCTCAAAGGAATTACAGACAGGCTTTCAAAACTGTGAGATACAGAACAGAGACCTCTTTATGCCGGCAGAACACTCTACACGAGCACCATATTGCCCCTTTCTGTTTCTCTCATAATTAAGTGTAAGTAACATACCAGGAGAGCTCCGCTGTATAATAGCTTTATTTTCTGCTTATTAGTTCTTTACCAACACTACAGCCATATTGAGAACACAAAATTCCTGTTTACTTTAGTCAGGGAGATCACAGTCTACAGACTCATTCACTTATCAGACAGGATTAACGCCATTCAAAACTTACTCCATAAATTCACATGAACACAAATTGATTGATGCACTTTAAACTCCAGATCAGTTTTTAAATCACAGGATTTCTTACAGATTGCCACTTGATCCTACAGGCTAAGTTCACTGCCCAAGAGCCACTAGTTCGTGGTGAGGTTCAGCTACAGCCTATAAAGGACATGTTGAAGGTGAAACCTTTATACTTTGTTCAGTAGCAATGGCCATTTATTTTTGATGTCTCTGCCACATGGTTCAGTAATTTTATCTCCCCCACAACACCCCCCAAAAAGACATTAAAAAAAAAAATCAGAAGCATAATCAGTTTTCTTTCACCTAAAAAACAGAATAACAAAGTTACTAAGGAAATACAAAATTGTGAATTCAACTTAATGCAAAGTCTAGCAAAGAAGTCTGCCCCAACACTTGAAAATGCAGTAAATCAACTCAGATGAAGAATGAAGTTATTGAAGTTTCCATGTTGACTGAGAATAGATTTAAGAAAGTTCAAGAACCATTAATAGAGCTTCAAGTTTTCCAGTTTAGGCATTTACTTTGTGCTTGGCTATTTTATTTATGCTCCAGAAGAAAACAGTAACCATATTCTTGTAGTTTTAGTCCTTATACCACCACACTATTTGTTAAGTTACATCAACAGAAGAAAAAAACAAAAAAAAACACCCCACCAAAAAAAGGCAGCTAGAAAATAGAGCAATGATACTCCAATGGCAAAAAGCCTTGAGTGGAAAAAATCCCTCACCTCCTTCAAAGCTGATATTGAAGACTTATTCCACATCAATCTTTAGCAGACTCCAACACAAAGGCTCACATTCAATCAATGCTCTGTCTTCCAGTGTCAAGAACCCATTCAATCCCATTTGCAACCCACATCAAGGTAAGCCTTTTGGAACCATATTCTAAAGGAATTTTTAAGTGGTCCAAAGCATTCCATTTCAGAAGTGAATTCAGTATTTTTATCTTCCCATACATCTTTGGTAAGAGCTACATATACAATGTACTTAGCATGCAGAGTCAACACTGCAGAAATGTAGTGTAATGCCCCCAGTTTCATGTAAAACTTGTATCCTTGGGAAAAAGAAAAAAAAAAAAAAA
>NDXB01021961.1:6698-19524 GCA_002631895.1 Agapornis roseicollis | reverse complement strand
GTTTCAATTAAAACTTGTTTCCTTGGGAAAAAAAAAAAAAAAAAAAAAGCCATTTTCTTCTGGTTTTGTAGCATACATTCCTAGAATTCCCCAATTGAGTTTAACTCCTTGAGGAAATGTGAAGTTAATCCTTAAGGCTGAATAAGAACCAGCTGCTTTAACATTTTCTTTCACCCAGCATTAATACTTGGGTTTTTATACTAATACTTGCTCTGGTTGGGGTTTTTTGCCAGTCACATCAGCAAACTGTGATATGGCAAATGAACTGCTTGCCCTTTAAGAACTAATTATGGAAGTTTACATTCACAGTCATATACTCTCTCCCCTCCCAGCTCTCATTAGTAGGTACTCAATGGGCTGCAGATATCCAACGTAGTTCCCTTCCTACAGGACTACAGCAACAACTGAGACAGATGGCAAAGACTTTAACTACGCGCATGAGTTCAATCGAGTCTTGGAAAACTAAACCAGTAACCATTTCCTTGAAATGGTTATTATTCAGATGTCAGAATTACTGAGCTCAACTAAAGCTGAGCATGGAACTTGCCCCTTCACAACTCTACAAAATGGAAAAAAAAAATCCAAACCAAAACTCTCTCCACTACGTGCATACCAGAAAGAATGAGAAATCCTTTTAATATTTTAGATGTCTTCAGCTGCCTTGAGATGAAAGCCATTTGTCTTGATCACAAGACAGGCAAGTCATTACTAGATTTTTGCCTAAACATCTGCAATTTGGAGTAAAACTTGCTTCAATGCTTACCTGTTATTGCTGCATTTTCTGAAAGGAACCTATCTTGCACTGAATTGGAGACTGATATGAGTAGTAAAAACTGCAGCTAAACATTGTTCAAGTCTGCAATGCAAGAAGAAAACTGACCAGTATCTACCCTGGAACTATTACATCATTCATGTCTTATTTGCTATATGATTGCTATGTAGTATGGGGAACTTATTTGCATCCTTTCTCATGCATGATGTATGGTTCAGAACTTCACAGCTGACATTTCAAAGCAGTTCTTACATTACCTAGCAAACATTATGCTTGATATGCACTTTGAACATGTTACAATGGTATTCTATCGGCCACTGAGGCAAGGATTCGTTTCATTAGTAGTCTGAGATGTGAAGACAGGCTAAGAGCCACTACCTAGTTTCAAGTTAACAGAACTTTTTTAAAAAAAGTCCTTAATATAAAAAGACAGACTGCAGTTTGATTTTAAGCAATAATTTTCAGTTTACTGGATGACGCAGACCTAGCAACATATTCTGCATGAATGCAAAAAAGTAGCAATCTACAGCAAGTGACAGAAGAAAAAAAATATAATCAAAAAAAGTAGAACCAGAAAGCATACACTGAAAATGGTTCCCCTCCCCCAACCATCCCCAAAATAACCAAACCATCTTAAGGGCTATCAAGAGGAAAACACAAAAAAAAAAAGGTTACTTAGCAAGTCTATAATGTGTCTTTCCTCTGTTTGCTGGAAGTCTGCCATAGCATCTAGTGCTTGTGTTCATGTCACATTCGGAGATTAGAGCATCCTAACGCCAAGCAAGAAGAGTTAAAACAGGAATCCAGTCAAGTGTGCAGAAGGAAAGGGTGGAGAAAGTTGATCATAATCCTATGGATGCTTTTGTTTTACTTTTCAGTAGAGAATCATTCTTCTGGAAAGCCATGTGTGTTATTTTTTTTTTCTTTAATTCTTTGTAGACTAAATAGTTATTCTCTCATTAGGATTTATAATTGGATGTTAACCATGTCAGCCCTTCATAAAGTCCATCCCCCGTAGTAGCACAGGAGGGCTGCACATACCAATTCCTATCCCTGATTCGGGTCAGGCCCAGTTTCTCCTGGATTTCATGGGGTTTCATGGCATCAGGCAGGTCCTGCTTGTTGGCGAAGATGAGGATGATGGCGTCCCGCATCTCCCTGTCGTTGATAATGCGGTGGAGCTCCTGGCGGGCCTCGTCGATGCGGTCACGATCGGCACAGTCCACCACAAAGATCAACCCTTGCGTGCCCGTGTAATAGTGCCTCCAGAGGGGACGGATCTTGTCCTGGCCCCCGACATCCCACACATTGAACTTGACGTTTTTGTAAGTAACCGTCTCCACGTTGAAGCCTACGGTTGGGATGGTGGTAACAGACTGGCCCAGTTTCAGTTTGTACAGGATGGTGGTTTTACCAGCCGCGTCCAGACCCAGCATCAGGATCCGCATCTCCTTGTTACCGAAGATCTTGGACAGCACCTTGCCCATCTCGGCGGCATCCAAGGGGCCCGGCGCCTCCGAGGTGCGGCGTGGGGGAGCGGAGGGCTAACGCCGACCCTCCCGAGCAGCCCGCGCGGGGCGGGGGCCGAAGCGGAGCAGGGCCGGTCGGCGCGGGAGGGTGGTGTCGGGGCAAGGGCAGGCGGGGCTCAACGCCGGCCGCGCATGGGGCGGCTACGGAAGAGTCGGGGCGGGAAGGGTGGTGGGGGGAGGCCTGGCGAGGCGGTGAGGCCCGGGCGCCGTGGGAACAGGAGCCGCGCCACGCTCCGCTCCTCCGCCGGGCCTGAGGCGGCGGCTCCGCCCGGCTCCTGCCTTGGCTCTCGCCCCGGCACCTCAGCTCATGGATGCCGGCTCAGGGGTGGCGACTCCGCGTCCTGCCTGCAAAGGGACGGAAAGAGCATAAGACGAGGCTGGTGGCAGAGCGGAGAAGGGAAGGGACCCGCCAGCAGTTACCTGAGAGCCGCCCGCGGGCTCGGGCCGGCTCCGCTGCGCGCCGCTCCCTCAGCCAGCACCGCCGGAAAAGGCGCCGCACGAGCCCGCCTCACTTCCCCTCCGACGGCACCACGCCTGCGCGCGCCGCCCCCGCCCCGCGCCGCTCAGCGGCACCACCCGCTGCAACCGCCTCCCGCGCACGCGCCGAGGGGAGGGAGGGGCAGAGGGCGCGGAGCGCGGTAACCCCACCCCCTTCCGCCCAGGAGAGCGCGCGCCATCCTGCTTCCCGCGCGGCCCCGGGAAGGAACTGCGCCTGCGCAGTGGGCGACGGCTGGAGCCCCGCGCCTCCAGCGCAGAAACGAGCATGCGTAGAAGGGCGGGGCCGTCCCTACCGTTGCCCATGGAGGCCCTGCGCGCGCGCCACTCCAGCCCCTCCTCCCCGGCAGTTCGGGTGGGGCCGCCGCTTCTTCCGCTGCTGCGCATGCTTGGGGCGGAGCCTATCTTTGAAGCCCTCACTGCGCATGCGGGCAAACTTGTGGGGCGGGGCTTCTGTGGGGAGAGGCGCCACGCGATTACACGTCAGCAGAAGCACTCTGAGGCCGCTGGGGCGCGTTTTAAAGGCACGGGCATCGGCCCGCTGGCGCTGAGCGCGGTCTGAGGGTCACCGCGCGGAGGGGACCTCTGCGGCCCTCGGCTGGCGTTGGGCTCGGAGCAACAGGCCTCCGCTGGCGCCCGGGGCCCCTTGGGAGGTAGAAGGGTGGGGGTGTAGGATACCAGGACCCTGAGGTGCAGGGTGTGCTCTGGGGTGCAGCGCTGGCCTAAGCAATCACCTGCGGTGACCGGCCGCTTGGCTCCTGTATTCTGGCAGCTGCCGTGTGCAACCGTGCCGCGAGGCCTTGGTTCCCTGCTCAGGCTGGAAGGTGAAAGCAGGGTGCAGGGCGTCAGGCTCAGGAAGCAGCTCAAACCCTGACAGTTGCAAGGAACGCCCTTGTTGCCTGCCCCGAGTGTAGCTGTGGGCTTGGTGTTGTGCTCCATGACCCTCAGGGCAATGTGATGAGGAAGTGGAGGGCAAGTGAGGGCAGTGCAGCAGGAGCCAGGGACCCAGCAGCCCTGTCACTATGCCTAAGCTAGTGTGAGCCCCCTGAAAAGAACCTCCCCTATTTAAAACCCTTAGGATGCTGGGGGTTTTTTCTACAATGAGGGTGATTGCCCAGGTAGATGGTAGATGCCCCCATCTGTGGAAGTGTTCAAGGTTGGATGTGGCTCTGAGCAACCTGGTCTCATTGAAGGTGTTCCTGTGGCATGGGGCTTGGACTAGGTGACCATTAAAGTTCCATTCCAACCCAAACCATTCTGTGGTGTATAGTGTTGTTGGGTTTATAGCTTCTTGTTGCCTTTGGTCACTCCCTGTAATTCAGATGAGTGAAATTCAAGCTGAGACCAGCTACTCACAAAACAGCATTCACATACCATGCCATAGTCCCTTCCTGCTTTTCCCTGGAGCAATGCTTCAGCACACCCTGTATGACACAGAGCAGCACCCTCCACACATACGTTGCAGGCACACGTTTGGCCTGTTTCACAGGCATTCCATGTTGCAACCCTGTGCTCTTGGTGATGCACTGGCAAGGCCGGTGCACATAAGCAGTACGAGGCTGATTCTCCAGGCCTTGCAAGGTGGAGCAGTTGGTAGCCCACCCAATTCCTGCTGGCAAGATCTGCGGGGAGGAAAGCAAGGGGAAAGCAAGACTGTGTCATTAGTTGCCTCTGAGCTGATGGAGTGGACATGGTAAGCAACACCCAGAGCACAAAAATAGCAAAATATGCTGCAACTGCTGGGGTTGGCCTTCAGGGAGGCCAGGTGATGTCATGCTCTGGACAGCATCACTCTTGAAGAGCACAGGTGTGCTTTCACTTGGGATTGTTTGTGTAAGACTGACTTTTACCATATCCTTCTATCCTCTCAAAAATACTAAAATCTGAGTTATTATGTGGCACATGCAAAGCACCCCCCCCTTGGAAGAGGAAAAGGGAAATTGTTTGTGTCTTTGAAGTCTAGAAGAATGGGAGATTTCCTAGACTACAGAATTAAGTGGATGACAATAAGAGCCTCTGAGGAAACTGCTCTTTCATGCAGTGAGCAGAGGGAGGATGCCAAGGAAAACATACCATCCATGGCCTCTTGTAATGAATGTGTGCAGGCTGCCCTGTGGTACAGCCTGCTGACACCAGGGCTCGCAAGTGCCCCTGCACACATCAGGCAGTGCCAGGCTTCATACTCTTGTGTTTAAAGCAGCAGGTAATACTGTTAAGTATTGTACTGGCATGGGGTTTACAGCAAGCCCTAGTGATCCCACTGGATATAGCTAGTTCAGTCTCCTCTCACTAGAACAGGAAATTTATCTAAATAGAGTTTACTGCTGGCCAGGGCTAAAATTAATGTCAGGATGTGGACAACAGTGGGATTCTACTTGGCTTTGTTTTGTGTGACCATTTCTGTGCTGGTGAACACAGGAGACTGCTTATTAAATTAAGCAGCAGTAGTATGAGACCATGCATCTTGACCAAAGTAGTTGGAAAAGGCGATGTCAGGAACTTTAAAGTACTGCTTTTGTCCATGGGCAGGCTTCAGTTGCTTAGCTCTACCCGCTGGCCTCAGAATGTCATTTTCAGGTTTTAGGAAATGACTGTCTTTTTCCCGTTTTGTTCTGACTCTGTAAAGCACTAAGGGGCAGGTGTGACTGTTACATGAGGTTTTTCACCCAACGGGTGGGTACCAGGAGGCACAAACCAAAATGAGTAAATGCAGAGACGGGAAGAATCTTTTCTATCACCTTCTCCCTCCGTTTTGGACCCAGACATACTGTTGCTTGAGACTCTCCTCCTAAATAATGGCTTTTTATGTTTGTCAGTGACTGCATTTTCCCTCATCCTTGGAGACTGGCTGCAGATGGGGTTTGGCCAGCTTTGGCCTTGCCTATTTTACCTGACAAACAGCCGAGCTCTTCTGTATTTCCTGAGCTCCTTCTCTCCTTCCTGGTAAACTGGAAGTGATGGGAACTGAAATACTTGCATGCACGTGTGCCAAGGTGGGAGCTGCTTCCAGGGAGATGGCAGCTGCTCTTGCACTAGAGCCATTGGAGGAGTTATCTCCACACAGTGGGGCCTTCTGCTGACTAAGTGGCAGTGCTACTTCCTGAGCTGCTCCTCTCCCTGCAGCGTTCCTGCGTGCCCATGCTTGATATCAGCAAACGAGAGGGTGCTCCAATCCCTTTGCCAGCATGGGCCCGCTCCTTTCCTGGTGCGTGTCCTGCCCTGGGTGGGTCTGTGGCTCAGATGAGCCATGCCGCTCCAGGCTGTGGTCAGCAGCTTCTGCCTAACTGCATTTGCCCCATGAGTCCCTGAGCCTTTAGCAGCTGCATGTCCTGTCCTTGGCAACCAGAGCAGGGACAGGGTGGGCACCCCGATGACTCCCTGAGCTCTTGAACTGCCTCCTCTGCTGCTGATCAGTGCTTTTCAGCTTGGACCAGCCCCAAGCTGGAGCTGTGTGTTTCAGCTGTCACTGTGTGACCTGCCAAATGCATCCAAAATTGATATTGCTATCTTCTAAGTCTAAAAACCTGACAAAGAGACATGATACACTGCATTGCTTCACACAGGAAATACAAAACTTGATTGAGGATGTGGGGATATGGCTATGTACTGTAGAAGACAAATGAGATCCACTCAGGCAAATGCTTTTTCACCTGTGCTGAGCTTCATTTGTGAGGATCCCCCCTGCCGTTCAGGAAAACTTTCTGTCCGTATGTTTTGTGCACCAGAAGATCTGTCGTGGCTTGGCATGTGTTTTTAAAGAAATGATTACTGCTCTTTAGGATGTTACGTAGGAAAAAGACATTTGAGGACTCAGCACTTTCAATAGTTAAGACCTCAAATTAGTTACTAATAAACTCTGTGCATGTCAATCCTTGCAGCTCACATTTACCAATCCTGCAGAGAATGGGTGAAAAGCTGGTGAGAGAGCACCACCTACTTTTGAAACATTTTTATGTAGACTCATACTAGTTTCCTTAAATGAACAAAAAGGACGGTAAACAGGAAGCAGAATGTAAATGGCATAACTTAGTAAAGCAAATAAAGGCTTTGTTGTCTGAGGGCCCCCACTGCTCTGTGTGTGCAGAATTACTGCATCTTCCCTTGGAGAGCCAGGAGACAACATAGCTTTTGTTATGAGCCTTTGAAATGTGAATTTGTCCCAGGGTTTTGAAAGACAGGTTCTTATTTCTGAGATAGTGATTTGAGTAACTGTGGGATAGAAATATGTCATCAAAGATGAAGAAATGTGATGGTCAGAGCAAAACAGACTCATAATCGCAGGGATCAGCCTACCGAAAGTACAAATCTACACCCTGGGAAAGAAGTGCACATTAGGCATTATATATACTTGATGCAGTTTAGGTTCTTATGTTGCTGATTGATTTTCAAGGTCAGATACCGCACAAGAGCATTTACAATACCCAGATATGTTCTAGATTACCTGAAAAATGTGACCTTTTAGAAGGGGTTCAGTTTCACGTGTCTGCTTAAGAATTAAAACCCCTCTCAGACCTTGGCAACACCCAGCAGGTTACTCAGTAGCCTGCAGAAGTTAAGTATTTTAAAAGTAAGCAGTGGCTGGCCATGTGTCACTGGTTGGAGGATCTGGTGTATGGCACTATGGATTTACAGCCCAGAGCATAGAAACAGTTATGGTTATAAAGTGATTAAGGATTAAAGCCTGGGGAAAAAGATAGCAAATACCTGAAGAACCTTCTGATAACTTGTCTGGGCCTGGCTGCAGGGCAGCCTATTCCTTCTTTTCTTTTTAGGGGCAGTGCAGGTACCAAGGTTTCCATCTGTTGTTTTTTCATGGTTTTGTAAGGCTGTGTTTGCATGTTGTGTTCTCCATGAGTGATCCAAGTACTGTCACAATAATGTGGTGAACAAAAATGATATACCTTCAACTTTAATAGCCTTCACATCAGAATAAGCAAACCTCAAGGAAATGGATCGATACCCACCTTTGGTTCTATCTCTTTGAATGTTACTACCTTCCCAATCAGTTTGGATTATCAGACCAAACCTATTCTAATATGGTGTAGCTCATCTGGCTTACTTTTCTCTCCTCTTTTGGCAGAAGGAGATGGGAAAAGACTATGTTGCACTGATCCTGCGAAGGCCTTTGTGGCTTTTCAAGGAAGGAAAGGAGAATATAATAATGTTTAGGTTTAGTATCTATGTTATATGAATTATTCTGTTGTAAAAATGAATTATATCCTTGATATTACAATTGCATTCCTCTTACCATTGAAATATCTGATACAATGGGCCAAGTGTCCCCTTTTGGGGTGAGTCTGGTTAGAGAAGCACTTTTCCTGAGTTCTGGGCTGTGGCTGCTCCTGCCTGTAGGCAAGGAGTGGCGGAGATGGTCCCCCATGGGCGTCTCAGTCCGATTTCCTGTGATTCTGTGATGTCTGTGTTTGTGCAACCACAGCTGGGCTTGGCCAGGAAACTGAACCTGCAGTCTCTGGTGGTGTGTGCTTTACAGGCAATGTGGCATTAAACAGATTCTTAGGCTTTTCCCATAAAGGTAATGTAACAGTGTTAGGGAAGGAGTGGAGGTGGGAAGGAAGTGTTGTAGAGTATTCTGACTACAGTAGATTTGTGTTAGCCCATGTGTTTGCTGAAATGGTGTAATGAGGACCCTGAGATATTGCTAGAAATCCCACATAGAAAACCCACATGGAGAAAATGCTGTCCTCATCTCCCTGGTATTCCTGCAGCTTCCCGGGGAAGCTGGGAAGACCTCTTCCAAAAATGGTCTCCTCGCAGGGAAAATAGTTTGGCCTCCAGGCTGTTTGAGTTTGTTTTGTATGTTAAGTATATCAAAATGCCTTTTCAGTTACTGTTGGCAAACAAACTGGCATCTCCCTTCACAGGTTATTTTCAGAGGCAGACAGAGGAAATGTAGGTGGGGGATACTGCCCAACCAAATTTCTGTATGCCAGGATCCTGAATCACCACCATGACAATGTCAGCCTGGAAAATCATAAAGCCTTAGCGAGAGTAAAAATAATTTGTGATTTTTGCATTTTCACACCCCATGTTTACCAGCAGCAGCAGAGCAGGAGATACACCAAGGAGCTTCAGGGCTTGGCTGGATGTAGTGCCTGACCCCTTGGAGACCTGCACCCTGTGGTTTTTGGACCCCAAGTCACTGCTGATGTTTAGATGTTCTGAGCTGTCCTGCTGTCTTGCTAAGCATGGCAGCAATAAGAGGATGGCAAAGAAGCTCAGAATGATCATACTTTGCAGTCAGTGCTGCAGGCCAGCAGGAATCTGCTGTATTCTGTGTATATGCGGATAGACTCCACAACTCATTAAACTTAGACAGCTTGTCTTTCTTCCCTGTTTGTGGATGTAGCCCTCCATCTCCTAATGCCCATGACCCCCCAAGTCATTATCCTAATGCCTTTAACTGAAACTCCAGCTGTCACTGACAACTTAAGTAGATAATAGGAGCCCAGAACAAGATGTCTGTCTTTACTGTGCAGCTCTGACAACCGTAAGGACTTCAGGCTTTTGCAGCACTGGGGAAGATCATGTTTGTCTTTTCTGAGATGGGCTTGCTCTGTGTATACTTTAGACCTGGACTTTGTCCTACTAACTTGAGCAAGGCAGCCTGGAAGAAATGCTTAGATACTTCCCGGATGGCTGCTGGTGGCTCTGGCCTTGGGCAGGAGGTATGTATGTGCTTCGGCTGTGTCTGGAACCAAGGCACATCTGTGCTTGGGCAGGAGGTACACCTATGCCTTGACCTGTGCACTGAAGAAACACAATGCAAAGACACCATCCTTTGGTGTTTTTAGCCCTTTGGTCAGGGCTAAACTGGCTGCAGGCTGGCTCTGTGGCTCACTAACAGCCTCGGTGGGGAGAACATGGACAGGACCTGTGGAGATGGAGGCAGGGGCCCAAGGTTCTGGCTGGTCTGGTGCTGCTCTCCAGCAGTGTTTCTGATCTCAGCAGCTGGTTCTACTCTCCCCCAGGCTGGTGTGGTGTCAGTGACTATTGCTGCCCTCCGAGGTGGTCTGCATGGCTTTTGTGAATAGACATGACAGTCTGAGGATCTCTGCTCTACTGTGCATGTTCGCAAGCACCAGAGATACCACAGCCTTGTGCTCAGTGTGTATGAAGAAAGAATGGGTATCTGGAGAGGGGGGAAGAGGCCATTTTGGCAATGGTGGTGTGTGATTTGGGATCAGCTTTGGATTGCTCTGCTAGAAAAGGAGCAGTGCAGTCTGCACTTCTGGATTAGACTAAAGGCTGCCTTCCTTGCATGCTGCTTTCCTCCACGGAGCCTGAGAGAGGTGAGGGACCTGCAGCATCCCCAGCCCTGGATAGCTGCACAGTTACTTTCATGGGATGTCTGGACAGGCCTGTGAGACAGGCAAAACACACAGAAGTATTCTGTGGAGGGGTTTCTAGACAGCTGTTTATTGCAGCAGTGAATAGATAAAGGCAAAAAACTCCAGCATTTTATTCCTTGCATTACGTTTTTATTACTTTTGTACCCTTCTCTGAGGATCAGAACACTTCATTACATCTGCAGGTATTCACTGCAGCGAGTAAGATTGTTTCTTTGACTCTTTAAGAAATCCTGAGCTCTCACTGGATGCAGGACCAACAGACATAATTTATGGGGCTAACGACAGGTTAACTAGGCTTTTCTAAAGCAAAGTATTGTATTGTATCTTCACCTGAAGAGCTAAATGTTGCTTTCTGCATTATATGCTCCTTCTGCCTAGTGTTCCCACTGCGTTAATGCAGTGCATTGCCACAGGGAGGCTGGAGGAGCTGGGAGAGCAGAGGCAGCGGGACCTGCGGGCGGCCGGGCACAGTGGCTTGTGCCTGTAATCCAAGCGCCAGGGAGGCTGAGGCTGGTGGACAGCTTGAGCCTGGGGGTTCTGGGCTGCAGAGAGCTGTGCTGAGCGGGCGTCCATGCTAAGGCCGGCATCGATATGGTGGTCCTGGGGGAGCCGGGGGCCACCAGGTCGCCTAAGGAGGGGTGAACCGGCCCAGGTCGGAGACGGAGCAGGTCAAAGCTCCCGTGCCGGTCAGTAGCGGGATTGCGCCTGTGAACAGTCCCTGTAGCACAGCCTGGGCAAGATAGTGGGACCCAGCCTCTTTTGGCATCTTTCCCCTGCAGGACTCTCTGCTTGTCAGCTGTCAGTGCTGTGGAGCAGTCACAAAACAGCCAAGGAATACTGCTGCAAGGCAAAGGCATTCCCACAGGTGTTTGACCTGAAGATGCTGCCCCAGCCTTGCCTTCTCAGGTGTGCTCATGTTTTGGTTGTGTGTGTTGTGATTTCTTCCAGCAGTGAAAGGCCACAGTGCAGGACCCAGCTAGACCTTTGGGATCCTAGTAGATGTCACTATGAAAGTGGGAAGTTACAGGCAGCAGAATTTCCCATTGCATTTTTGTCTCAGAGACCCTGCACACCTGCAAGTCAGTGAACATCCATTAAACATTGCCAGTTTATAGGCAACCAGCTCCAGACCGAGGCGGGGCTCCAGTTCCCAGGAGCCTCCCATTAGTCTGCTCCATCAGGTATTTATTGTCGCAGCCAATTTGTGTCCTTGGCTTTGAGCCTTAGACTCTTAGGAAAACACTGGTGAATCAAGAAGCCTTTTGCTATGAGAAGTATTTCAAAGCAGGGAGTGGGGCATCTCTTATCTGCTCTTCAGTAAATTAAGCGTATTGAGCTGTCCTGGAGACAGAGCTTCCTGATAGAATCATAGAATTACAGAATGGTTAGGGTTACTCAAGGCCTGTGGCTCAAAATGAGAACAGAGCATCCTGATGTGCCTCTTCTGGTTCATAATGAGAAGTCTGGGCTTTCTTTGCTGCTTAAACCTGCTTGTGACCAGGCATCTTCCCTGTCTATCCATCCACCCATATTTAAACATAAAATACAAGGAGTCCAAGGTCATTCTCTCAGTTCCCCATTGCTGCTGTATGGCCAGGCAGTGCCCACACAACATGGATGTTGAGGAATCTGCAAAAGCCTGGAAAGGAGCTGGGCAGGGTGGCTTGTGCCTATAATCCTAGTGCCAAGGGGCTGGGGCTGGCGGACGCAGGTCAGAACTCCTGCGTGGAGCAGTGGCAGGATCATGCCTGAGAGATCACACCTCATGAGAGAGTGGGACCCAGTTTCCTTTGCATGGGGAGCAGGGCAGCCAGGTGTCACGATTCGTTAACACTGAGGCATGAGCAGCACTAACACACCAGGGAATCCCATTCAGGACAGGGGAACAGAGATCACATCTCACAGCCGGTTTCTTCAGGGGAAGAGAACAGAGAAAACAAATTCAGTGTTGCTAAAGAGGGGATGAAGGGAGCTAGAAACACTCTTTCAGGAATTCATTCATCAAAGAGATGCCCCTGAACCTCTGCTTGGCCCCCAGCTACATCCCGCTGTGAGGCACCAGCAACAACCCCTGAAGTCTGTAAGAGACGACAAACAAATGTTTAGGGGTTGTGCTGAGGAGGTGCCAGCAGCCTCAGAGCGAGCTCCCTTTCCTCAAGCAGCTCAGAGCCTGCCTGCCTCCTCGGCTGGTACAACCCCAGCGTGCGCTGAGGGAGGCAGCGCGGCCCCGACAAGCGCCGGGCGTGGTGGCGCGCGCCTGTAGTCCCAGCTACTCGGGAGGCTGAGCCCGCCGGATCGCTTGAGCCCAGGAGTTCTGGGCTGCAGTGCGCTATGCCGAGCGGGCGTCCGCGCTAAGGCCGGCATCAATATGGTGAGCCCCGGGAAGCTGGGGCACACCAGGTTGACTAAGGAGGGGTGAACCGGCCCAGGTCGGAGACGGAGCAGGTCAAAGCTCCCGTGCCGGTCAGTAGCGGGATCGCGCCTGTGAATAGCCACTGCAGTGTAGCCTGGGCAACACAGAGAGACGCGGGTTCCTTTTGACACACCAACAGGCGACCAACCGCATTTTGCCCCCATGGGACACAACAGCCCGCCACACACCGCCTCCTCCTCCTCCGGACCCGGCACTCAAGGACCCGACACACACCGCCTCCTCCTCC
>NDXB01021960.1:144894-179131 GCA_002631895.1 Agapornis roseicollis | reverse complement strand
AGGGGGGTTGGAACTGGATAATCTTAAGGTCCCTTCCAACCCTAACTATTCTATGATTCTATGTAGGGGGAAGCATTTCATGCTGGCGTTTTGATATTCCAGCTGATGGACCCCAACTGCTGCTCAGGTGCACAGAGTTGTGATGTGCAATGGAATTCATAGTCTGGAGCAGGGAATATGGCTTGCAAGCCCTGCCATAGGAAAGGCACTGGTAATGTTGGATGATTCTGGGTCATTTTGACCATCTGCATATTCCTGATGAAGTTTGAACAGGCCCAGTTTCCTGGTAGAAATGTGAATATTCCCAGAAGAATTAATACTTTCTCCTGGATAATTTAGGATTTACATTACCATTTTTTGGTTATGGAAAAATTGATCTCATCTAAAATTCCTGAGGAAGTCCCATGATAATATTTGTGGTGTTTTTTAAAGGGACCCATGGAAATCTCTTGCAGAAAAGCGATGAGGATAAGATCTTCCCCTCCCTGTGTGGAAGAGTAATGCTGTCCTACAAGTCTGGGCAGCACCAGCAGGACAAGCTCTCACTTAGTTTTCCTGTGAAAAAACTATTCTCCCCTGGTTAAGACTCCAATTGCAACTCAGTGAATAGAAAGATGAACCCAAGGCTTTGATTTGGGCTCTTAAAGCCAAATTATCCATGATAATTTAATCTCTGTTAAACTCAATATAAATCTTTCTTGATGTCCTGGTGGGATGGCAAGGTGTTGTCTTCAGATTTTCATCTGGTCTCCTTGTACCTGCCTGCAAGGGCTATAGGACTGGACTTCCCTCCCCAAAGGATCAGCAAGAGCTGGAATAGACCCATCTGGTTTGCTGAGTGCCTTTGAAAGACTTTAGGTCTGAGGTCCAAAGTAAAACCATAGACAGCACCCTTGGCCTTTCTAGAGTCAAAAGGGCTGGTGATGTCTTGCCTACATTGCAGGAGAGACCTGAGATGGTTTTGGAATGCTGGTCTCAGTAAAAGTGTAGCCATTCCCAGAGCAATCAGCACCAAATTAGAAGTAACTCTGTGTGGTGTCAGGAAAAAGTGTTACTTGAGGGTCTTTAGCAAATTTTACTTTTAAGCATATAATTACTGAAGTCAAAATCATTTGCTGAAGTGGGTAGCTCTTTATTGGGTTGTGGTTTGACTTGAATCATTCTTTTCCCATTCCTGTTGTGCAACCTTCCTGTAATTCCTAATTTGCTTTCCTAGACACTTTGTTTTCTCGCTTAGAACAAGAACCAAGCAGCAATGCAAATAAGTTTTGATGCTTTTAGCATCTGTTGTTAGGAAAATGCCAGCTAAGGGAGGAAAGGAAGGCTGAGTTGTCTTGTACACCCCGTTAAAAAGGTACATTTTGTTACCATACAGTGGCTTCCAATTGTTCAAACCCATTTACAGGTTGCTGGTGTCATTTGGTGTGTTGTCTTAACATTTTTTGCCATTGCCATTTGCGTTGGTAAGCATGAAGAGCATGGGCATGGAGGACACCCTGGTAATTGTACTGAGTCACTGTGGCTAAATGCATGTGCCAAATTGCTGCATTGAACCACCTGAGCAGCATTAAATGAACTTGCTTGGCTACAGAAGCAATATTGGGAATTCCTGCCAGCTCTGCTCAGGCTTAATTTCTCCCTATTGCTCTATGGCACCACCCACTTACCAGGGAGATAGTGATGAGATAATATACGCTCACAAAGTACAGTTATTCTTAATGAGGTGCTTAAGGAAGTATTCAAATGTGAAAGCAACTCTTACTTTGGTTGCTATGAATGTACCAAATTCAAGCCACCTTTAGGCTGAATGTGAACAGCACACATTGAATTATCCCATACTGCAATAAACTTAGTGTTATATGTGGTCTAAAAAGGTCCTTTGTTACCCATGAGAATCTCCTGGTTGAGGTCAATGCAAACCTCCTGTATGCTCCAACATCCAACTTCAGGTCTGTGCTCTCATGTTCAATACAAAAATCAAAGTGGTAGTAGGAGGTTGATTGTTTCCCATGGCTGAAGAGCAAAGTAAATGCATTAGCTTAATAATATAGGTTATAAGATACAGAGATAAGAGAAATGGGTGGGGAGCAGCAGTTCCCATCTGATCCGTAATGGGGACTGTGGGAAAACTTCAGTAAGCAAACCCCAAACCAGGTGAAAGTCATTACAGCTGAAACCCATTTCACATCCCAACTTGGGCCAAGTTCATGAAGGTTTTGCAAACCTTTTGATGAACCTGGGCTGAGGTTTAAGCTGGTCTGGCCTGAGTTAGAGTCAGGTGGAAGTGCTCGCGTTTGGGCTGAGTTATGTTGTCTGTTTGAACTTGAAAGTTGATGTGAAATTTAGGATGTGAGACCCCAACACAGAGTCAGAGAACAGAAGATGATCCCTGTAGAGCTTCATAAAATCAGGAGATCATCTGATTCTCCTTGTATCACTATTTAGTTCAATTTCATGTATTTCACAATGACATTTAGAAGGGCTCAGCCAATTCTCATTTATGCTGTTTCTCAGAAATTCTCATTTACACAGTGTTTCCATCACATTGTTGGAGGGTTGATCTGTGTTAAATACCCACAGTTCAACAAAATGAAACCAAGATGAAATTTTCCAAGTTATAATATAACTTCTTCAGTGCAGGAAGAGTATTCCTGCTGATTCAAGCCAAAAGAGCATCATTCATGGCAATAATACGCTTTTCAACCATGCCTGGAACTGTTCACAAACCATGTAGATGAGGCCCTCAGTGACATAGTTTAGTATTGGACTTGGCAGTGCTGGGGCTACAGCTGGACTTGGTGACCTGAAAGGTCTTTATTGACTTCACTGGTTCGAGGCTTCTATGAAACAGTGAAGCTTTGGGTCCTATTGCTGGGCATGGCGGACATGATGCTTCCTCCTCTTTGTTGGCACCTATACCAAGGTGCCTCTCCGGATGTATGTCTTCTGTGCAGTCCACCTTTTCCATGCAGATGCTTCTGCACTAATAACAAGGTAGCAAGCAAATATGTATTACCCCTGGAGCTTGTATTGCTTTTATTATCTGGGCATGTGTTAGTACATGCCTTTTGTATGCTGAGGTTGCCTGCTAAGGAAGTGGTCTTTTGCTCTGCCTTCTGCAGGGAGAAAAAGCAGCATGTAATGGGTCATCTTGTGAGGCAGAAAACTCAGATCTGCCTGTTGATCTTTTTTTTTTTTTCAAGGAAATAATACAGAAAAAAGTGTAGAGAATTAACATGGATCATGCTGGGTAAAGGTGTTGTTGTGGCTACATCATTCAGTCTTCGTGCAGTGATACAGCTGTTTGTAAATGCAGAGTCTTCCTTTAGGAGTAGGGGACACAATAAATTGGGGGACACAATGAAAGTGCCTCAAATAACAATGTTTTGTGACAATAAGCAGCCGTCAAGTGTTATTATCAGAGCAGCGTTACTGCAAGCCACTGATTAACCAGGATGTGCCACAAGGTCTCAGAAACCCCCCCCTATGGTTGACTGAAAAGCATCACGTGAGGAAATGTATGGCTAAAACCACATAAAAAGATAATTAAGACAAGACAACAGGCATCTTGGGTTGGGATGATGTGAAAATGTTCAGCCAGGCTCTCAGCTGGTTTTATTTAAGGGGATTTCTGCTGAAGGCTGAGGTGATGCTTGTGGTGTGTGTACATGGCCACTTGGCTTTTTGCATGTAAAAACCCAAAGCAAGTTAAAACTGCTTTCTACTTTTGGAAGAGTGTGTCCTGTGAATGAAATGCTTCACATTAGGGTGATATGTTGTGACTTCTGAAAATCTGAAATACCTGTTATGGATCAGCTCTCACTTAGTGGGGACTGTGTTCATCAGGCAGTGATTGAAGTTGCAAATCAGTGTTCTCCAAGCTGGAATTTTCAATGGGGAGGCAGATAGCTGCAAAACCATCAGTTTTAAGAATAAAATAAAATGAAACAAGCAGTAATGAAAAAAGTACTTGACAGGCAAATTTGGTGTTACACGTTCTGCATTTCTTTTCAGTCTTTCAAACTTTCTGAACACTATAATTTGTTTCTAGTGTTAGCATCACTATCATCAAGGATGTTGGACTCTATTAGCTCAGCTGTCTAAGGGATGTCTTTTTAAAAAGGAAGAGTGCAGGGAAAAAAACCCCACCAACAAGAAGTTCAACCACTTGAATTCAAGCGTAATTACTTTTCTTAACACATGTCTCTCATTTGCAATCAAGGCAAAACCAGCAGGAGAAATATCAGCCAACTGCTCTCTTGCCCCAAGCTGGGCAGAGTTCTTTGCATTAGTTGTGGTCTCACTGAGGTCACTCTTTCAAGGAGGAATGCTGTGTGGAATGACTTGTGCCACAGCATGGACTGAGATTTGGGTTAAACAAAACCTGTCATTTTGTGTAGCAGTTCAAAAATTTGTCTCTGTTGGGGTTGCTTTCTACCCATCATTTTTCCTAGGGTAGGGATGTAGGGGTCCCTCTCTCCAGCTTTGTCTCTAATAGTATCTTAGTCATGAACAGACCACGTGTAGGATGGCTGGTGTAAAGGGTAATAGATGATCACCAGTTGTCTGAAGGAGAAGTTTTGGATCCTCATGGTCAAGTCTCTATGCTGAAATAGAAGAGATTAAGTCAGACCTTAGCTTCAGTATGACCTCCTTACCCCAGCATGCCACTTACTTCTTAGATGGTGATTCTGATCCTTCCCCTCTCTTTTTGCATCTTAACTATAACAGTGTGAGCAATCATGGTGGGCACTACTGCTGTACTGTTGTCCTGCCCCTTGTCAGCTATCTCCCAGCTGCTTGCCAGGGCTGGAAGATGCCCTCTTGATTCCAGAGTTACTAGCATCTCATTACTAGGGATCAACAAATAATTCATCATCGTGTCATGGTCTTGCTTTGACTCTTTTCTGTTGCAGTTATCAGCAGGTTACAAGCTTTTCCGGATGAGTTATTTGAAATGATTTATCAATTCTGTTGTTGATTTAATATGTAGTTCTGTTTTGCCTGTGTATTCAACGAAAAACAGAGGTTGCATTTGAATCTGGATGAAGCACATGATATATTCTGTTCGGTTGAAGGAATACAACTCTTTCAGATAGGTCTTTATGGCCAATATGGAAACTAAATCATGAAGTACTAACTTTCTGTGAATATGCCTCACATTTACTTAAACTTTCTCTTTTTGGTGTCATTCCTGACTGTATGTTCTTGTGTTGGAATATTCATGGGAAACAAGCAAGAACAGTGACATAAAATTGTCCAGAACACATGTAAGTGAAAATGTCTATGAATATTCCTGGGAGATATTTGCAAGGCATCATCAGCCTTGCTCATGTCCATTGTTAATATTTCAAGTACTTTTTGCAGAACATGGGACAGAGAACTTTCTACTAGGTTTTGGAGTGTTTGCCAGTCATATATCAGCAATTATGTTCTCATGAAAGCCTTTATATAATACTGATTGAATGTATGCCCTAAAATGGACAGGAGATGGAGTGGCTCTTTCTCACTGCTAATTCTCTAGTAGGAAAACAACATAAATCCTGTTCAAATTTCTCCAGGGCTGCTAATGTGATTTGCTTAACAGTGTACTAGAAATGGGGCAATATTAAAGCCATCAAGGCAAACCTTGGTGGGAACGTGGTCTCTGCTTTCACTTTATGTGAAAGCAAAGTGTCTATGTTCTATTTGGTGAACCGAAGGTGGTTCTAGGCAGGGTCTTGGATATCCAGCATCTTCTAGGTCCAAAAGACTGTGGAAGATGCAATGCAGTTTAAGTGAGAGTGTCTGTCATGATTGAGCCATGAGTAATGGAAATGGTCTGTAGGCAAATCTGTCCCCAGTGGAAGAATTACAGGACTTAGGGTGAATATACGCCAAGATGAATGGTCTGCTGTAGGGAGATGTGTGGGATGAGATTGGATTTAGCCAAGAAGGGAGAGCCACAGGGCTTTGGAGTTTATTACATTAGGAAGAAGAAAGTAGGAGATAGTGGTGGGTACAATAACGTGATTGTACTGGGGAATGATTTCCAAACCTGTTTGTTTTGCTGGCTTGCTTGTCGATACAAAGCCAGACCTTTACGTATTTCCAGAAGCACGTGTGTTATAAACATATTCTGAAAGAAACATGCTTTGTCCTTAGTGTGAGGAACGTGAGCATCCCCATATTCTAGAAAGGATTGTGCTCTGCAAGGCCTCAGCGACTCTGCCACCTTCATCCTTGGAGACTGTTTTTCTGATGCATTTGGAAACTTCCCCTTCAGTTCCCTCATCATTTGCATTGACCTTTCCCTTTGGATGGAAGGTATACATTGTGTTTTTAAATACAAAGAGGCCACTCACCAGAAGCTGAACCTCTGGATGAAGAGGCTCTGATGGGAGCGCTGTTTTCTGCTGATCTTGGGGTGTATGATTGTGCTGGCCTTCATGGCTCCATGGCTTGGAGACTCATTTGAGCAGAGGGTGACCTGGATTCCAATTCTCTCTCTCATGTTAGGGATGTTTTCACAATAAACCCTTCAATGAAATGTGCTATCTGAAGAACCTCTGCCAAATACCTTAATGGCACTTGAGGCTTGGGCTGGTTAGTGACATCAAGTGAAACAAAAGCATCTCCCTGACAATAGCAGGAGCCATTCTCATTGTGAGTAAAAATAATTTTCAAACATGAAAACATAACAGCTGGGTCAAGTAATGCTCACAAAAACTTCTCCGGTGTTGCTCCCATATGCTCAGAGGAGGAACTTTAAATTAATGGGACCCAGTTGAAAAGAACCAATCAAGAAACAGTGGAAAAGCTGAATGCCCAACATAAATACCTGCGGTTCAAACCAAACAATGCCATTGTTGGGCTGTAATCAGGAGAGGGCTTTCAAACAATGCCCCTCATCAGCCTGAGCAGGTAGAAGGCTCACAGATGACTAATGCCCAGCTTGTATCTGGGTGCATAGATCACTGTTTACTAATCTCATGCTCTCTTAGTCATCCTCAAAAGGCTCCTCAAAGCAGTAAGCTAAGGCCAGGCACTTTTTACAATAAGGAAATGTTCTGTTTGCAGTACAAGTTGCTGGATGCAGAATTCAACTTTGCTGTAGCTGTGGTTCGCTTGAATGATCTTGACCTGATCTTGAAGGGTTTGAAAGGCTAATCCAATCATTCCTATTCCAGACATACACAGATTAGGCTTCTGTTGAAACAACTTGCACTTTTGGAAATAGCAACAAAACTGCAAACAGCTTTGCATGTGTCTTAAGTTTCCAGCCTGGCAAACGATACTGGTCTTCATGACCTTCATAGAATCACAGAATCCTAAGGGTTGGAAGGGACCTCGAAAGATCATCTAGTCCAACCCCCTCCTTCCTTTCCTGTCTTCCCCGAGGTGCACAACTGTTTTGGTCAGCCATGATGCACTCTCTTCAGCTGATAAAGTTAGTAGCTGAAGGTTTCAGACATGGTTTCTTCTTGATCTGTAATATGGTTTCACTGTAGAGTTTCGGTATGAGGACCTGACGAGTTGTCTTGTGTGTGGGCTTCAAGTGCAGTTTATCTTGGTTCAGCATTTACTTTCTTTTGCAGATTCTGAAACAAGCCTCTCAAAGAGAAAAAGGACTGGTGGTTTGAAATATTCACTTCTCATTTCTCTGGTCAGATGCTGGTGATAACAGTTTCATTGCCAGATCATGCTTTGGTGAAAGAGGGGCTATGCTGGTGGATGTCAGCTGGGGCATCTGGTCTTGTATATGTCCATATATCCTATGCACATAAGCTCAGTGTCCCCACTGCACTCAGGTCTGGGTGCCTATACTTAGCTGATGAGTTCTGGTTAGAGGTTGTTAATTTTCATGTTGTTGGATGCATCTTCTGTGCTGCTGAGCTGGAAGTAATGGTGTGTTGGGGAGCTGTGCACAGCCTACACATGTGAGGTTTTGTGTATGCTTGCTACCAACCATGAAGGTCAGTGTCTCAGTAGGGTGATACCTGCACTTCCCTTGGCCTTGCAAAACTAAAAATGCAGCTGTCCCAAGAAACTGATCTGAATGGGGTTCTGGTGAGCGTCCATATGGAAGTGAGACCAGCTTCAGACCACTGCATCTGCACATGTGCATTTCACTTACGTATATATAAGGCAATTATATGTACCCATTACATGTGCACATACATATTTTTGGAGGGTTCAAACTTAAGCAGAAGAGATACAGATTAGATATAAGGAAGAAATTCTTTACTGTGAGGGCACTGAGGCACTGGAACAGGCTGCTGAAAGANACCCATTACATGTGCACATACATATTTTTGGAGGGTTCAAACTTAAGCAGAAGAGATACAGATTAGATATAAGGAAGAAATTCTTTACTGTGAGGGCACTGAGGCACTGGAACAGGCTGCTGAAAGAAGCTGTGGCTGCCCCATCCCTGGCAGTGTTCAAGGCCAGGTTGGATGAGGCTTGGAGCAACCTTGTCTAGTAGAATGTGTCCCTGCTCATGGCAAGGGGTTGGAACTATAGGTGATTTTAAGGTTTTTTCCAACCCAAACTATTCCATCCCTGGCAGTATTCAAGGCCAGGTTGGATGAAACCTTGAGTGGCATGGTTTAGTGTGAGGTGTCCCTGCTTATGGCGAGGGGGGTTGGAACTAGACGATCTTAAGGTCCTTTCCAACCCTAACTATTCTATGATTCTATCTAATACCAATCATACATTGCTGTAAGAAAATGGATGTTACAGGGGAAATTTCCCAAAGTCCTGCATATGTGGTATCTTATAGCAGGGGTAGCTTTTCTCTGCCAGCTGTCTGAGAGTTCACTGTCTCCTTTATCACTGAGCCATGTGTTCCCGTTCCTGCCTGGCAGGATGCAGCCCCCTCCTGCTCCATCTCTCCTCTATCACTCAGAAATGCATGTGCTGCTGCAGGCTCTGTACACACACATGTGAAATACTGCCTGCACTGCTTTTGGCCGGTGATGTCCTCCACCTAAGTCAGTGAGCAGGTTGATTGTGGCTACATGAATCAATAAAGCTCCGTGTGGCACATCCCTCTCCCTGTATATCATCAGCAATGTCTGCACAGTGCCCTTTGTAATTAAAAAACTGGACAGTTTCCTTGTGCCCATTAACACAGTGCTGCATAAATCTGTCCGGTGGCTCCCAGCTTGTCCAGCTCTGCCTCACAGACAGCTTTGGCTTCCTTTGAAACTCAGTTGTTGCATGCAGCAGAATCCCAGGTGCACAGTGAAGACTTTGCTGTTATTTTCCCTTTGAGCAACAAAGAGAGCTCTCAGGAGGTATGACCTTGCTTTCAATGTGTCTGGGGCTTTACAAGTGAGGATGTCTCATGCAGTCAGTTGACCTGACAGACCACTGGAAAGAGATATTGGCCCCAAACTGGAAGGTTCTGGTAAGCTTGCATGGACTAATGGCCAACCTCAGTTCAAAAAGAAGGATGTGAATAAGAGCCTGCATCTGAATTGCTGGCAAAAGTGCCTTTTGCTGTATTTCTGCTATTATACTAGCCATGGAGACACACTTTGTCAAGAAGAGCTAGTCATTGATGCTACAGGCTTGACCTACATGGATGCCCTGCCCAGGCTGGGATATCTTAGGCTGTGAGTGTTGGAATTCTCCAGTACAATGGCTTCGGGAGCCTGCTGAAGGCCAGCCCCCAGAAGGATAATTACTTACTGCATATTTACAACCCACACCAAGGGCTTGCTGGGCAGACTGCCTATGTGGGCTGCATAACGAATGCAGGCAGCCACCGAGCGCCTTCCCCCTCCATCCATCCCAGAGGCATTAAAACTGTACGTCCTGCCTGAAGACCGCTCCTATCCTTCACGTGGGCTGCGTTACACTGACAAAGAAAAAGGCTTTTCGCATTGTCTCTGCCAGGCTGACCTTTAGTGTGTTTACTTTTCAATCAGCTTTAAGCAGGCGAGCTTGAACTCCCCGGCATGAGCAAGTTCAGCGCTGGAGCGCGCTCGCCCAAACATTTGCCAAGATAAGGCCGAAGTGACAAATAAACACGAGTTGTTTTTCCAGGTGTAAAACCAACAGATCAAATGCTGACCCCCAAGCCGTGGTCGTGAAGCCGGCCTGCGTCGTGTTTGAAGAATACCACTGCATCATTTACACTTGCAAACCCTTTGTAATCTTAATCTCTTTGTGGCTTTTATGTTATACTGGCCCCCCAAGGTTAAAGAAAGAGATTTAGACCTTAAACACAAATCCAGCCTTCAAGCTCTGGAATTATCTTTGCCTTTAAATGCAACTGATCAATGCCCATTTCTTTTGAAAATAAAACCCTTTTGAACCTTGAAAGCCTTCCACTGTTGAGCTATGTCTAAGTGCCACATGGGGAAATGGGCAGAAAAAAAGCCCATTTTTCCCTTAGTGCTTGCATTAGAGGTCCTAAAGTTCAGTCCAACGCAATCAATTTAATTGGCACTAGCTCTAGTGACAAATTATACTGGTTTACACTCAAGTGTAGCACAGATTCCTCAAATGCTGGGAAAGAAGGGAGATACACTTCTTGGTCTCTACTTAAAGAGGGCAACAGTATTGGAAAAGGAGCACATTTAATTTATCACTGTCAGAGCAGGTGCAAAGTTTAATTCTAACTAAAAGCATTAAACAATTAACCCAGACAGTCAGGCCCTTCTGAAAACGCTCAGTTGCAAGGAACACATGGACCAGATTACCAATGGAAAAAGTCATGGCTCCTCTTTTATTTAAATTAGTATCTTCTATCACTTAAAAAGAAGAGAGAGGAGATAGAGAGAAAAAGGGAAAGAACTTTATAGCCCTCTGATAACTACTGAATAAAATCCAGGATAGGAAACTCCACCAGAGTGACAGCAAATAGCTGTCTTTTAAGGGACTTATTGATCTTTGATACTCTATGAATTAGGGAATCTATACTTAATAACCTGCAGATACCAGCTCTCTGTAATACACGTACATGTGCTTTCCAAAGTGCATGGCTACTATTTTCTTCTGCAAGATGATGCACTTAGGCTGGATTTTACCCCTTTGACACCTTGGAGACATGCAAGCACTCTTTGCAAATTGGGCCCAACTCACCCAGAAGCATTTGCAAGCAGAGGTTCCGATTTCAAACAGGAGATGCCTCTGAATTAAGGTTCCATGGAAGAAAGACAGCAAATCCAACTTTTAACGTCTCCTTCATTAGCAAAGTGAAGTCCCACAGCTCTAGCAGGCATTGGTGCTTGCTTGGATTTAAGCAATGCTTTGGTAGGCAAAAATAATGTTGAATGAGGAGCAGAGTGTGGTGCAGGTGGTGCAGAATCTGTGGCTAAAAACCATGTTCTAGAGGACAGGTACAGAGTAGCTCTCTCAGATCATAGAATCATAGAATAGTTTGGGTTGGAAAGGACCTTAACATCATTCAGTTCCAACCCCTTCAACCTTCCAACCTCCACTTCACACTAGACCATGTCACCTAAGGCTCTGTCCAACCTGGCCCTGAACACTGCCAGGGATGGAGCATTCACAGCTTCCTTGGGCAACCCATTCCAGTGCCTCACCACCNTTGTTTAAACAAAGCAAGGTCCAGCTAAGAGTTATCTAGAAGGCAGTGGTGCCTCTTGATGGAGGGTGGGCAACCCATTCCAGTGCCTCACCACCCTAACAAGAAAGAATTTCTTCTTTATATCCAATCTAAACCTCCCCATGGTTCAGTTTGAACCCGTTACCCCTTGTCCTGTCACTACAGTCCCTAATGAAGAGTTCCTCCCCAGCATCCCTAGAGGACCCCTTCAGATACTGGAAGTCTGTTATGAGGTCTCCACGCAGCCTTCTCTTCTCCAGGCTGAACAGCCCCTACTCTCTCATTCTGTCTTCGTATGGGGGATGCTCCAGTCCCTGATCATCCTCGTGGCCTCCTCTGGGTTTGTTCCAACAACTCCATGTCCTTTTGATGTTGAGGACACCAGAACTGCACACAATGCTCCAGGTGAGGTCTCACCAGAGCAGAGCAGAGGGGCAGGATCAGCTCCTTGGCCCTGCTGGTCACGCTCCTTTGGATGCAGCCCAGGATACGGTTGCTTTCTGGGCTGCAAGTGCATACTGCAGCCGGCTCATGTTCATGTTCTCACCGACCACCACCCCAAGTCCTTCTCAGCAGGGCTGCTCTGAAGCTCCTCTCTGTGCAACCTGTAGCTGTGCCTGGGATTGCTCTGACCCAGGTGTAGGACCTTGCGCTTGTCATGGCAAATTTGAGTTAGTTTGGAATCCATGGGTCATGCATATGTAATATAATTAATCTTTCTGTGATTTCAAATCAGGAATCCTCCAAGAATAACCAGGTTTCTTGATCAAAAGAAGCTCATGTGCAGTGTGAACAAGAAAACTCTACTTGAAGAGTTAAGGAGAGAAAAGCCCAAATCCTTCTGAGGTGTCTCTGGTCATCCTCATAGTCTTAGAAGTGGGCAAAAATTCCTGTCATTTCTAGTGTGTTGTGTATTGGTCTAAATTTGAATAGCTGAGGCAATTTAGAAGTCTGCCCTTTCTTCCAACGCCTTTATAGAAGATGTGTCTGTGGAGGGTTAATCATATAATTATATTCCATTATTTTGTGGATAATGTGCTGGTGACATCAAAACAATAAGAACAATAATATTGTTCCCACTCCAGGGCCATCAGCAGATTCCCTCCTTCCTGCCATCATTTCAGCATCTCATTGCTTAGACCTCAGGTTGCCAATTTCGAAGCAATTTACCCTCACAAGAAACATCGAATGCCCACGTCAGGCACTCAGGCTGTGTATTTCAAACTCCCAGGTACGAATCCATGCGGGCTGAAGGGTTTGGATCCTTAAAATACTGTGTAACTAGAGCCAATATGGTTCAAATGTATTAGTAATAAGACTTTTCCTTACATTTTTGAAATCTGCCAAACATACTACAGAGCAAAGGCTCATTTTCAGACATACACAAATGGTGCAAATGGCTTGAAATTAGGTGGGATCTTTGCTTGCTTATCTGTGAATGGGAATTTAACTCAGCAATTAGCAGAGTCCTTATCCCTAGAGACCTGGAGCAGCACAGAAATGAGATGTGTTCGATTTTGGTGGACTTTGTGGCTCCTGTATCCATTCCTCAGTGGACACGTTCAACAGAAACTGTTCAGAGGATCCTCAGGGTCCTCTCTTGAAAACTGATGTGTGCAGAGGAAAATCATTGGATTTACACGTTTTCCTTTGCAGCCAGTGTTTGATGTGCTGGGAAAAGGGGTGTTTGGATCTCTCTGGTACAAAATGCTTGTGCTCGGTGTATTTATAACATCTGTTGTTCTCTGACATAAACCTGTGGGAGAGGATGGTGGGTCTCAGAGAAGATCTAGCAGCGGCTGGAGGAAGGGCATAGTTCAGGAGATCCCATATTAAGGCTTTGAGGTGTGTCAGCAGTTTCATTGATCTTGTTCTGGTTGTTGAGGGGGCCTCATGAAGTGGTTTATTGAACATGTTTCCTTGGAGAAGGTGGCTGGAAGTCTCAAGGGAGAAGGTTTGCTTGAGAATATACCCAGTTATTGTTGGTTTCAGTTCGCTTCTGGCTTGGGAGCAAGGTCAGACCAGCAGTCACCAAAGGAGAATACCTCCAGGTAGGAGGTCTTGGGGAAGGAGGTCTTCATGGTCTTCAACCTTGGGCTACTCAGTTCACACATGGTACTTTATGATATGAAACCCAAAGGCCCCTGGTATTCAGGGAGGTATTTCTTAAGTCTCCATTTGGGTTTTGGTGAGGTGGTGGGTGAAACTGGGACCATTCTGCGCATGGATGCGTCCCACACCCTCAGCTCTGAGTGTGCAGCAATAGCTCAGAGCTCCTAGGAGAAGGAAGCAGAAGGCAATGTGAAAGCATACGCAAAACTTTGCTGGGATATTTCCATATCTCTTCCTTTCTTCCAGAGATTATAAAATTGTTGTTATCCCTTAAAGCGTAAACCATTTATTACAAATACCAAGATGAATTTCCTTGCAGTAGGATAAACAC
The DNA here is from genome assembly GCA_002631895.1 of Agapornis roseicollis. Lineage (NCBI taxonomy): Eukaryota > Metazoa > Chordata > Aves > Psittaciformes > Psittacidae > Agapornis > Agapornis roseicollis. Next base: position 165,125 of record NDXB01021960.1, on the reverse strand, counting down.
TCAGCTGTTCCACTTACTGGAGTGCTGTAACATAAACAAACCCAAACCCAATGATTTTTGCAGTGAATTCTTCCGCTGGTAGGGAGTAGTATTTCTGCGTCGTAATCAAGTCAGTGTTTATGCTTGCATCCGAACAACGCAATGTGAATGACAGGATCCCACATGGACTTTTATATAGAGGAGAGATAAGGCACTCAGAGGCAGAGGAAGGAATACAAATGATCTGTCGATAATGACACAAGCTTTTCTTTGTTGGTGTTTTACAAGTGAGAGGCAAGGCAAAAAAGCCTTGTTTGTACCCTCATGCAAACCATAAGATTTCTGGTCTTGCCTGCTTCAATCTTAGCAAGGTCCAGGTTGAAGCAGAACAAGCCCAGAACTGGTTGAAGCAGAATGAGGTCTATAAGGATGCTCAGAGGGCTGGAGCAGCTCTGCTCTGGAGCCAGGCTGGGTCAGCCTGGAGAAGAGAAGGCTCCTGAAGGGGAGACCTCAGAGCAGCTCCAGTGCCTAAAGGGGCTGCGGGAAACCTGGAGAGGGGCTTGAGACAAGGGCCTGTAGGGCCAGGCCAAGGGGAATGGCTTGAACCTGCCAGAACAGGGCAGACTGAGCTGAGCTCTGAGGCAGAAGCTGTTACCTGTGAAGGTGCTGAGGTGCTGGCACAGGGTGATGGCCCAGAGAAGCTGTGGCTGCCCCATCCCTGGCAGTGTTCAAAGCCAGGTTGGACACAGGGGCTTGGAGCAAGCTGCTCCAGTGGAAGGGGTCACTGTCTGTGGCAGGGCTTGGAGCTGGAGGAGCTTTAAGGACCCTTCCAACCCAAACAAGTCTCTGAGTCTGGTGATGCTTTTCCCAGTAAAAAAAAAAAAAGGACAAAAATAGATTAGGGTGATGAATGGGTTATTTTATATCAGCTTTGTGTGTTGGACTTTTAGGGCTTATTTTCAAGATTTTCCTTTCAGTCCTGAGGATAAACAACTGTTACAATTGTGAATTTGAGATTCTTTATAGTCACAGGACTTCAGGAGTTGTGACTTCTAAGGAAAGCACCAATTTTCCAAGCCTTAGATTCAAATCATAAGAGCTGGTACAACTCAGTCCCCAAAATTAGTGTTTATTGCTTCCTTCCTTTATTACTACCAGTGTCTGAAGCTGGGATGTATTAGGTAGAGCTTATAATCTAATTTCAAAGTGGCATCATGATGCCAGCAAGAAGGCTTTCCAGCTTCCATCCTTGTTGGATCAAGTGTGATGTGGCTCACAGGGTGCATGCCCTATGGTAGCTCTGGAGAACTTGCTGTATCTCAATTCAGTGAAACAGGTCCTGCATTTATTCTGACTCCACCACTTTAAGCTTTGTTATATTCTATAACATTAAGATATAAACATCTAAAGCTTTTAACTCCTTCAGACATAACATAATAGTAGTAGTGAACTGATTTGGCCCAACATGGAAACAATAATACAATAATAGTCAAAATATTTTCATTTTCAGTTGCATTGTAACATGAAAATTGAGTTTAGTAAACTGGGAAAAAAGCCACCTTAAATTGTATCAAAATGAAAGGGTTTGACCAGATAAATATTTTGAGGAGGTTAAATACAACCATATCTATTTATTCATTTGTTTGTCTCCTACCACAGCTTCTCTAGCTCAGTTTCATGTGGAAATTTGGGATTCCTCCTTTAGTGGTAGTTCTTTACTGCTGTCAGTGAAACAAGGTGGGATCTCTTCGTCAGCCATATACTTTTGTGATCCCTTATTTTGGTGTGTTCTGCTGTTGTTACTCTTGGCCATAGCACAAGATAATGAACCCTGCAGGCTTAATTGTGCCTTGTCTTTTATCATATGTACCATACTAGATTGTTTTTACATGTATCACTTTTTAGTTAGTTGAAATGCCTGTCTGATTTGGTGCTAAGGGAATGATGGAAGATGGGTGAAGGTCCTCCATGATGTGTTATGTGTCCACTTGAGGAGGTTTTTGCACCCTCAGCTAGGGTTGGTGCCTCTTGATCCCTTTGTGCCAAGCAAAGCTGAGCAGTGTTCAAGGCCAGGTTGTATGGGGCTTGGAGCAATCTGGTCTAGTGGAAAGTGTCCCTGCCAATGGCAGGGGGTTGGAACCGGGTGAGCTTTAAGGTACCTTCCATCCCAAACCATTCTCATTCTATAAACTTGAGTGGCATTTGAATTCATATGTAAAGTAAAGCAGTTGCCCAGGGCTTCCTTTAAAATGGTGTTATCAAGAGCCGGAGTCTCTGTGACTTCCCAAGGCAGGTTCAGATCCTGCTCTGCACACCCCATGAGAACAAAGCAGGTTTCCTTATGGTATCCTGGTGCAATCCTGCCCCGAATTTACCTGCCTAGGGAAATACTTCATGGAGAGCCTGAGGGCAAAATTCATCCCTGATGCAAGCTTGCCATCCAAGAAAATGATGCTCCTCGATGCCAAGCCTGGATGTGTCCCTGGCCTTTTGTTTAAAGTCTCTGTTTGGATTCTCTGAAGAACCAGGAGTGAAAAGGAACAGCTTCTTATAACAGCGAGTGTGCTGATTCTGGTGAAGTGTGGAAGGGGTTTTGTTGATACGCTCTTTAAAAGCATGATCTGTTTTCTGCTTCTAGTTAAAGAGGGTAGTGGCAGTCTTTAGTGGCTGTGTCAATGTAGCCCATGTTATTATGTACAGATGTGCCAGCTGCAAGTAGGCATTATCTCTTTGATAGTGCTAAGCACTTTACAGTGGGTCAGAGAAGTGCAGCTCTCAACCAATAGATCTAATTGCAATCCTTTTATGTTCTCTATGATTGCAGGTTTCTCCAGCACTATAAACAAATAGTAATCAACTAAACCTGTTACCTCTGAGCAGCAATGTCACGATATGAAATATTAACTGTTCCAAATACAGTAATGATGGTTTAAAACTGTATTTGTTCTTGAAGGTAAAAAATAAGGAGGAAATCAGGAGCACTAGCACTGGCAGCGTGAAGAGCCCTCTGGCTCTCTTTCATCTAATGAAAAATTGTGTCTGTATACGACATGTTTTATGTGGTCAAATACAGTGTAAATATTGTGTACATCTTTTGCTATAGCAACAACATATTAACAGTACCACAAATAATCTCTGCTTCTGAACCTACACTTTTTAAAGACACCTTTATGCTAACACAAGACAAACTTACAGCTTGCTGTGCGTCTAATCCACTCCAAAGTAATCCATTTGTATTCCTATAATCCAGCCAAATCTTTTCTCACCTTAAGAAGTATTAGACATGGGCCCTGAATGTGTGGCTGATGGGATGGAGGGGAGCTGAAAGTGGAGATGGTGGTGTTTTTAGCCTTTATTTTCCCTGTCTCTGGAAAATTTTGGTGGAAACTCCTTCTGAGCATTTGGCTTGTTGGGATTTTGGAGAAGGCAAAGGGAAGAGTTATTTGGGGACCAGCATGATTAGACTGAGATGTTTCTACTCTGTATTACCATGCTTGCAGCAAGCTGGACAACTCTGGCTTTTTAACCAAGTCTGGTTAGGAAACAGGTCCCAGGGTCCTGATCCTACCCGTGCTGTTGAACTCTCTTGATCTGTGAAGTCTGGGCTTCAGCTGGCTTGTGGTAATTCTGCCCTGGGCAAACCCCAGAGGGTACCAGAGTTACTTTAATGTTTGTTTTGGTGTTAATGGTTGAGTTCAAGGGGCCATGCATCAGCAAAATAAACTTAAGGATGTGCTTAAAAAGAGGGGTTCAGGTAGGCAGTGGTACTTGGATGTATGTGAGGTGTTCATGGGTTAGACATCAGCTCCATAGATGCTGAGGAAGCCCCTGAAAACAGCCTGTGCATCTTGAGGCATCAAAATAGGACTTTCCATGTGAACTGATCATGTAGGAGAATTTATGACATTTTTCATGGTTTGGGGTTTAATCAAATGTGATCAATGTAGCTCTAATGCAGGGTGAACTTGTTGATTGCTTCCACTGGAGGGTAAAACGTAGCAGAGAAAAGCCAGGGCTGTATGTGCAGCATGTGTTTCCTCTTGCTGTCATGCTGATGCAATGCAAAATAATTAGCTGAATGCTGGGGCTGCTCATTGTTACTCATTTAGAGGCATAAATAACCCAACCAATGCTTCCCACCCCCACCTGCATCTGCCCAGCTCCTGCGTGCCCTCTTTTTGTCCCAGGGGCATCCCAAGCTGACCTCCAGCACCCGGCCAAAGGGGGTCAGTGTTAGGCTGGGCTTTGTGCCTTCCCTGTGCCCCCAGCTCCTGCTCACCCGGGATGGAGATTGGGAATTAAAACGTCTTTAAAGAGAAAATAAGCTTTTGTATCAGCCAGCTGGCGAAAGGATAAAGGACTGTGCTCACAAGATGCAATCAAAATTCAACAGTGTTTTATTAAACATGTAATATTACCAAACTAAACAAAAGAGCCCTCAATGGCTGGTAATACAATGGGCTACAAATTCTACTTTTTTTCTCTCCATGGTGTCATTCATGCAAAAAGTATCACTGAACATTCAGCTCCCAGTTGCGAGCTGCACATGCAAATACCAGTACAGGGCAATGAAACGCATCGTGTCCTGCAGGTAGATCACAGATTGTTCTGTTTCTTCTCCAGATAACTCCTGCTAATGCATGAGGAAAATAGGTGGCTTACAGAGTTATCCAGGCGAAGTGGCCAGGTTTCACTGTCTGTTAAGGACCTTGATCTATAAATAGTTTATGATGTTTATTCCTCTGAGACAGCCCTGTTTGTAGACTTCTGCCCTGGTGCCTCCCCATGCAAGGGCTGCAAATCAGCAGCTCATTTCCCTCCTTCTGTTGGTTTTTGTGTGCTGCTCTGGGTTTGTTTTTCTAGCGCCTAATAAGCGCTGATTGATAACAGATAAAATGCTGTGAACAAAACTGAACAAAACGCTTCGATACACCTCTACTTTCAGATTTAACTTTGCACCAGTAAAAAGACAGAGAGCCAAAGCAAATTCTTAGAGCTTGGATCAGGTCTGGGTTCTGTAGCTGCAAAAATGGTTACATCTGACAGGTTTTGGAGACTCCTTGACATGTGAGAGCACAGTGTGGTCAAACACAGATGCTGGAGTGAGGATCTGGGTTATTCAGTGAGGCAGTATGAAAGGATGAGACACAATCCATCCCTGTAAGGGTTTGGGAGCATAGCCTGGTAAGGCCAGCACATCTCTCCCACACTCTTAATCCCACCTTGAGCTAGGGGTAAAGGACAGCTTCAAGGCAAGGCAATAGTGAATTGAGCCCTCCAATCAGTTATAATTATCTCCATAGAATGATCAACAATTAAATTGTGTTATTAACTCCTGATCTCACTGGAAATACGTGCTAGCTTTCTTTCAGGCACCAGAGGTATAGCTTATCCCTTGACTATATTTACTCTGTGAATTTTGGTCCCATAAAGAGCTGGCAACTGAAAATCTTTCAATTAAAGAGAGAGAAGAAAAGAGTGCCTGGCCTCCATCAGCCCAGCAAAGCAACTTGGTTTAAAGGTGTTTGTGAACAGCAGCCTGGGAGCAACTCGGCTGCAAAAGCTTTTCTTCCCTGAAGAACCCCAAAGGCAGAGCAGCACAGAGGAGGGAGGAAAAAATCACTAAGAAGCCCTAACCTTGTAACATACAGTTTTTGCTAAAAATATATATTAATAATATATTATTGAGCGGGCATAGATGAAGAAGGCCAGGGAAAGCGTAAGCAATAAGAGTGTGAGCAAGGTCAGTGTTCCTTGCCCGAGGACAGCACAATCAATAACATCTGGTCAATACCTGCTTTATTACTACACTACCACTCGGAGCAAAATCATTTTTGAATTAAGAATATATTTTGCAAAACTGAATTAACGATATTGAATATTTTGCTCTTTGATATGACTAGCCTTCAAAATCAAATTATTAAATAGGGGGAAAAGCACATTGGTTCAACTAAGGAGTTTTTTGTTCCTGGAAAGGAAGTGGACTGTTTGTGATTCCCGTTTGCGTCTGAGCACTAAATTGCACCAAACCCTGACCCTTTCTCCCCCTCAACAGCAAAATGCAAAGATATTTGGGTTTGTTTCCAAAAGATTCCTTTTTGCTTCATAGACAAGATGCTGATGGAGAAAGCTGAGTGTGTAAAATGGGTACCAGCAATAAACTTCCACCTGTTCGGTGCACAGAGGATCCAGCCCATCCTAAACCCACACATTCCTGTGAGCCATCCCCACCTTTCCCTCCACCTTCCTGAGCTTCCCAGTCAGCGCATATATTGATGGTGTTAATCTGGAGCTGCTGTGAAGGCATGCTTAGGGCACGTTACTCAGTATCAAAGAATGGGGCAAGGATCTGTCCCTGTTTCCTGGGGCAGGTCTGCTTTGGCTGTGCTGGATTATGCCAGGTTGCCCTAGCCTTTCACTCAGAAGTTTAGAGCCTGGAGTAACTCTAGCAAATCTTGTTTCATTGTGTTACAATGATTGCATGGGTTTTAGAAGGCCATTTATCACACTAGATTTTGTTTCCTTTGGAGGGAAGAGAAAAGAAGCTTCTGTTGTTTAGCCATATTGGTTTGAAGGCATAGCTTTGGCAACCTGAGTGTGAGCTTTGTAAGGAGCCTGTCCTCCTGGAATGGATGGTCAGTCACACAATGAAAATCCATGGCTTTGGAACTTCAGTTACTGCCATTTGGGCTGGAAATCTTGATTTGATGTCCAGATGTATGGCTGAAGTCTGCAAGGATGATGTTGGCAGGGTGGGTGGCTTTCTTCATGCAAGGAAATACCATCAGTAGCTGACTTCCAACCCTACATCCTGTAGCAGGGGTGATGCTCCTCTCCTGCCACCCTCCCCAGATCTCTCATGGTGTCTGCCATGCATTCCCTCATTGACATTTGTTTTGTAATAGTTATGAGCTGTGGGATTCAGGTAGGGCATGAGAGATGGCAATCTCTCCTGCAATTGAGAGAGATTGAAAAGGCTCGGGACTTTAGGGCTGGGCATTTATTTTAAGTTTCACTCTTTTATTGTTTGCTGCTTGACTCCTTCATGTAATCCTCCTCAAAACATTAGACATAGAATCATAGAATAGTTCGGGTTGAAAAGGACCTTAAGGTCATCCAGTTCCAACCCCCCTGCCATAACCAGGGACACCTCACACTAAACCATGCCACCCAAGGCTTCATCCAACCTGGCCCTGAACACTGCCAGGGATGGAGCACTCACAACTTCCTTGGGCAACCCATTCCAGTGCCTCACCACCCTCACAGGAAAGGATTTCTTCCTTAGATTCAGTCTAAACCTCCCCGTTTAAGTTTGAACCCGTTACCCCTTGTCCTGTCACTACAGTCCCTAATGAAGAGTCCCCCCCAGCAACTTTATAGCCCCCCTTCAAATACTGGAAGCTGCTCTGAGGTCTCCACGCAGCCTTCTCTTCCCCAGGCTGAACAGCCCAAACTGTCTCATGCTGTCTTAGTATGGGAGATGCTCCAGTCCCTGATAATCCTCGTGGCCTCCTCTTTACTTGTTCCAACAGCTCCATGTCTTTTTTGTGTTGAGGACCCCAGAACTGCACACAATGCTCCAGGTGAGGTCTCCCGAGAGCAGAGTAGAGGGGCAGGATCAGCTCCTTGGACCTGCTGGTCACACTGCTTTGGATGCAGCCCAGGATACGGTTGCTTTCTGGGCTGCAAGCGCACACTCGGCTCATGNTGGTCACACTGCTTTGGATGCAGCCCAGGATACGGTTGCTTTCTGGGCTGCAAGCGCACACTGCAGTCGGCTCATGTTCATGTTTTCATTGACCACCACCCCCAAGTCCTTCTCCTTGGGCTGCTCTCAATCTCCTCTTTGCCCAACCTGTAGCTGTGCCTGGGATTGCTCTGACCCAGGTGTAGGACCTTGCACTAGGTATGGTTAAACTTCATGAGGTTCCTAGGGCATGTGGACAGCTTTCTTCCTAAAATATGTCCTGGCTGTTTGAGCACCATGGTAATTGCATGCTTGCTTTCAAAATCAAAAGCACTCGCTTTCCATTGTGTTGATTGAAATGATGTAAAATACATTTCCCTTTCAAAGCACTGATGCTGCCTCTCTTTACGAGCACCAGATTACCTTCAGATCCAGCAACTCCATGGGGGTGGCTGTCAAATTGATGGAGAGACTCTCATACAGGTTTTGTGGCTGTTTAAAACTAACCTGGTCCCTCCAACAGAACACTGGAGAGCTTTAACCCAGCAGCTTTTAACCGGTGCAGGTGCTTCTGATGAGGATGGAGGCTTAAACCCAAACTTGAAAGGGGACAGGATTAGATTTGCTTCCCCTCTCCTCAGTGTCCAAGAGCACTTGTGTTTGTTTTCTTTTGGAGTACCAAAGGTCTGGATGTGATGTTTACATTTACAGTTAAGGGGGCCTTTTGCCACACATACCTGTGGTGGTGGCTCTGCTGCAGCAGCCACCTCTATTGGGCCTGGCATCCAAATTGGGGAACTCTATCTTAATTACCCCAGGATGAGAAAGGTAAATAGCTCTTCAGCTTCTGACAGCATCACCATGCTGATGTCCTCCCCACATGGATCCATCCATGCCTATCTTTCATCATGCTCAGTATGGGTTTTGGTGGGTTCACTGGTTTGGGGCTAGGTGAGGGGGATGTCCTTGTCCACCACAGCGTTGTGTAGTAGCAGGAACATCAGGCTTTTGAGAAAGCTCAAATCATTTGTAGGTGTTTCCTTTGCAGATTTGGAGGAAGCAGTGGAGGATCCCTAAAAATCACGTGTCAAATCCCTGGTCTTGGTATGGTTTATTGATGTGCAGTACCAACTCCAAGGGTCTTTGTAGAGAGAACCAATGCCCCTGTTTTCTTTCTCTTGTATAAATTTGGTGGACATGCAACAATAAACAGGCCCTAATGACATTTTTATTGGTAACATAGGGGAAGGCATCGTATTAAGCAATTCAGAGGAAAAAATCTTTATCCCCTTCTCCTGCAGCACTTTGCCTTCAGTGCAGAGAAACATTAATCCAGGGTGATCTCTGACATCCCTGTCCCCAGCACTGTGCAGGGACAAAGTTCATCTGTTTAATGCTAGGTCTGCTCAGGGGTTCCCCCATGCATTGGCTGTCACTGGGGGAGATGGGTGGCTCATGAAGCCCTCTGTTCCTCCTGCTTCGGAAGGAGAATGCAGTACCTTGGAAACATAACTTGACCTCACTAGATATTTTTAAGGAAAGATATTGGAGGTTGAATGAGAGTTGATGGGAGATCAGGACAGCTGAACCTTGGGATCGGAGGGAGGGGAAGGAGGAGTGTTATACGAACACGGTTAATGGCAAAAACTGAAAGGAAGGACTTACAAAATGGCTGGCTTTGAGCTGTGTGTGTTGAGGCAGGGACAAGTAGCGCCTTAGCTGAACCATTGCAGTGGATTACTCTGATAACCCACATCCCCACTGCCTCTATTGGTGGCATGCTGCCTTTAGCATGTGTCCACTGGCCTTGGTCAAGGTGTTCCAGCCCCAGTGAGGCTCTGCCAGCCCATGAGCTGCATGAAAAAGCTCCTGCAAGCACTGGGAAAGGCAGAGAGAGCGAGCCTTAAGACTTTAAATAAACTTGATGCTAAGTCAAAACCCAAACAAAACCAGGGTGGTGAAAAGGAAGAGATAAGTAAATAGCCTTGTTCACTCTTACATATATATTATACCTGGCAGCTTATGGCAGTGGTGAGCTAGTTAGTGTGCAGCATGGAAAAAAACCCTGATGTAGCCATTCAAAACTCCTTGACCCACTGATTCAGGGTGGACAGCAGATGACCACCCAGGGGCAGGGGGGTATTTCCCCCTGGTGCTCTCCATCTTATTTAATCCTTTCTGTGCAGGCATCTGTGTGTCTGGAATGGAACTGGGTGAAAACCGATGGGTCACATAAAGAAGCTGCTTTCTGTAGGCATCCTTTAACTGGCGGGGAGCGTGCGTGGCTGCACTCGCTTGGCAGGACACCTGCAATCTTTAAGGCCCAATTAGTCTTTTCAGAAGTACGACATTGGAGGGAGAGAAACTTGACCTTCCGGGGCGGGTAGGGGAAGAAAAACCCCTCTTCTCTTTCATTGCCTTTCGTTAAAGTTGCGAGGGGGAGGTCGTGCCTGCCCCGCAGCGCAGGGCAGAGGTGCTGTATCGATGGAACCAGCCCCATTGTGTTTGTGAGTCAGTGCAGGTGCGAGCTGTGAACAAGCAGGTGTTTGTACAGAGGCGACCTCGAGTGTGGGTTGCTGACCTGCCCTTTCCTCCTGACTCATCTTGCCTTAAAAAAGGGCTGGTCTGGAGCTGTGCTGAGCTTTCTCAGCATGTAAAAACAACGTTGTTTAGAGGTCCCCGTTAAGGGCTTCTCTTGCAAAATGCTGTCTGATAACTTACCTGGGAGAGATGCAGCGAGGATGCTGCTTTAAAAGGGTTTGGCTCTGCTGAGGTTTTGCATCCATAAAGAGTTTCCTCCTTTAAATAGGTGAAAATGAGCTACTTTGTGTTTGAAAAAACACATGGCTGGTGCAGGTTTTATCTGGGGAGGAATCTGGGCCTGTTTGTGAACCATATGAACCAATTTGGAATAGGGGGACATGCTGGGTGAGCTGCTGGGCTCTCAGATGGGAACCTTAAGTAAATTGTAATTTTCTGTTAGTGTTAATAACCTCTTAATCAAAGTGTGGAATCAACACTTCTTAATGCATACATGTGCCTAGGCATGCCTTTACACGTGTGTGTTGCACAGATTTCCTGGGCCTTAAGCCTCGTCTGGAAGTTTACCTCCTGCTAAATTTTGTGTGTATGAGAATTAAAGCTTGTGTTTAGTCGAGGGGTAGAGAAGGATATTTTACCAGAGAAGCTAACAGCAATACTGGCAGCATCACTTTGTTATACAGCATGTTATACATCACGTATAACAGCATGTTATACATCAACCCGCGTTTCCCACCCTACTTGTCTGATTGCCCCCATTGTACAGATGGGCACACACACTTTATCAGGAAGCCAGCAATGGAAGGAACATTCCCAAAGAGCATTCCCAAATCTTTCTGCATCTCATTTATGCCATTTCTGACTTCCACAGGAGTACAAACCCCACTGCATGCCCCGAATGCCAGCGGAGAGACCAGAAACAAAGGCAAAAGCTGGGCAGAGACATGGAGTTGCAAAGAGGCTTCTGGTGAGTTACCACAGCATGAGCTCTCACGTTAATTAACATCTTCATTAATGATCTGAGATAAGGAAAATACTTGCAGATGATATCAAATAGGGAGGAGCTGTAAATATAGAATGATATGGGGAGAACTGAAAACGGGGAACATGAGTAAATGACAATAAGAGATTTAACATGGAAAAATCTTACAGCTACTGGAGCATAGTTAGAGCCTCCAGTGCAGCCTTGGGGTCATCCTGGAGTGATGGGAGTTTGCATGGAGATTTGGCAGTAAAAAGGGTTCAAACATGTTGGGCTGCATGTGGATGGTGGTGGTACTAAGATGCTGGTACAGTGTGACTGGAGAGTGCAAAGAAGGAAAGGAAACTGAAGGTAGGTCAGAGAGAATTGGATAGAATTACTGAATACTGGGGAGAAAATTCCCTGATGGATGGATGGATGGATGGATGTCTGAGGTTGCCGAGTCATTGCTGGGATGAAGTGGTAGAGGTTCTGTTGCTTTGTACACTCACAGGTTTGAAGCTCAGGAGGGATCCTTTGATCAACCAGTTTGACTTTGTACACGGGCACTAGGATTTAATCCATTTACTCTTGTACTGAGCCAAATGACTTGAGTTTGAGGCATTTAAATCTAGACTGGATGATCTACAGAGAAACGAGTTGCAGGGCAACAACTCTGCGTTGGAAGGGAGGTGAGTAAACTCATCTCAGGGGTCTTTAAAGATCATGCCTTTGCAAGATGGAATAAAATGTGAATGGGCTGATAGAACAGGGACATTTAAACTAACATGGTGCCAACCCTCTGGCATCATGGGGTCAGTCAACTCGAAAAGGACCTAAAGATGAGGAGCATTTGAGGTTTATACTTTGCTTGGAAGGAGACTACTGCTCGGTCTCTGTTTATCAGGCAAGTTGTATAACTTTATCTGTGGTAATGCTGTGCGTGAAAGTCTGCATCAGGCAGTGCCAGGACAAAACATCTTTGTATGTGCACATCTCAAGTGTGTATACAAGTATGGACCGTTTGAAGGATTGTGGAGGGAGCCTGGGGAAACTCTGGGCTACATCATCATTCCTTCCGATCAGTGCAGAGAGAGACCTAGCTTTGAAATCCCATTGCTAAACAAGGGGATCGCTGCCTGAATTAGTTACGACTCGCTTTCCTCTTTGTCTTCGAGGAGTTGCTTTGTGAGTTATGGTGCGCTACCTTCCACAGATAACAGGAAGGAAAGAGAAGAGGTTAAAGGGGACAAGCCCCTTAAAGCAAAATATTCTCAATAAACCTTAACTGAAGAGGATTAGCAATGAGGATGTGTTTTGTATGTGTGTAAGGATCCACACATAAATGTTCTGGGGACAAAAAGGGGCCAGACCTGGGCTCTGAAAAAGAGTTTTCCACTGATTCCTAATGACTTAAGACAGATCTAAGCAGCACCAGCTGGAACCAGACAACATTGGCTCCAGAATTAGTGTAGATAATTTATCAGGGCAGTGCTTGAATAATAAGACTATCGCCGCTTTATTATATCAGCCAGTGTCATAACCAGACAGAAAAGTTTAATATTAACAGGAGGAGCTGCCTTCAGTGAGCGTGTGTGAGAGAACAAGCATTCTCATTTTTAAAGCCTGTGTGTACTAAAATGTCAGTGTCCTGACCTTGGGGAAAGGAGTCTGTTAGAAAAAACACAAATACAAAATAGTCTCTCTGAAAGGTTTATTTAATCTGTTTCTCTTCCTGCCCTGATTCTTCTTAATGTATTTAAAACTTAATATTTACTCTAGCAAAACAAAATCTATAAAATAGTTTTTGTAGGCTCCTAAATAAGTAGTAGCAGCTCAGCCAGAGCCAGCCAGTAAGCACTGCGAAATATGCATTGTAGAGACATTTCAAGTTGTCCCCAGTGGACAATTTGCACCGTTCAGTGTTAAAAGGCTCTATTTCAGTGCTGCAGAAAGCCCCCCAGATCCCCTGACTAGGCAAGTCGAGTTTACAGATGATGTACTCCACTCAACCGGCTTGTAGTTTCAGGGCTTAAATTGCTGGCAGGGCAAAGAGGGGATAGTTAAAATGCTCAAGCTGCTACAATGGAAAAGCCTTGCAAGATTTTATGGCAGGAGACGAAATAATTTTTGGAGGCTAAATGTTGCTGGCTTGACCAAGCAGACAGTCAAGGAGGCTTGGCTGGGGGCAGTGGGGACTGTCTTAGCCAGGGATAGGGAGAAATGGAGAAGGGGATATCTGCCAAATATTGATCCTGAACTGAAAAGTGAAAATGGGAGAAATCTGTGCAACCAGGTAATCACAGATCATAGAATAGTTTTGGTTGGAAGGGACCTTTGAAAGTCATCTAGCCCAACCCTCTGCTACAAGCAGGAATATCTTCCCTGGAAGAGTTAAAAAGCCATAGAGTTGAGGTCCATAGGGACATAGTTTAGTGGTGGCCTTGGCCGTGCTGGGGTAACTTGATCTTAAAGGTCTTTTCCAACCTAGCTGATGCTATGATCTTCAACAAGATCAGGTTGCCCAGAACCACATCCAGATTGGCCTCTACTGTCTCCAGGGTGCATCCACCACTTCTTTGGGCAGCCTGTGCCAGTGTTTTACCATCTTCTTCGTAGGAAATTTCTTCCAGGCTGCTCTATTTCCTCTGATTGAAAACCTGCCCTGTGAATTACTCTGCTTTAGAAACGTGTCAGGAGATGTTTATACTCAGTTTACCACAGTATTGAGTTCTTTCTCCTGTAATTTGGCTTTGGTTTCTTCCCTTGTGAAGTTTGGGAGCGAAGGGGGGTTATTCCACTCACTCTCACTGGCAAAGCACAGCAGCAAGGGGATGCACTGTATGTCCTAGTGTCCAACTGTGTGTCCTCCTCCAGAGGCCAAACACTGATACCAACATATTTCAGCTCCATGTGTTTTGGGTTCTCTCTGACACTCAGGGCACCCTGTTCATCCCATAGTCTCTGTGTTCAAACCACTTTGAAGTGAAAATGGAATTATTTTAACTCTTCAGAGTGTAATAGACCTTGTCATGCCCCTCATGCATCCTTCACTGTTAGGCAACATGTGGAAAAATCAGAAGCATAAGAAATCACTTTTCTGTTTCTTTATTTTCTCAGAATCATCTTAATTCATCAACACCCTCCTGTCATTTTGTGGTGGTTTTATGGCTTGCGAAGTTTATGGTTTTGCTTGGTTTAGTGTTTTTGTTTAGGGTTTTTGGCTTGCGAGGCTTATGCTTTCTTGGTTAGGGTTTTGTTTGGGGCTTGTATGGGTTTTGGGGGTGGTTTTTTTGTTGTCAGTTTGGGTTTCTTTCAATTGAGAAATTGCAAGAAGGTGTCTGACACTCAAGAATACCTGTAACCTCCTGTTGTGCATGGAGAAATGTGATGAATTCAAAGAAACTCCTTAGACTGCCTCTTTTGCGGGATTTTACACAGGATTTCCCATTACCATTCAGGGAGTGAACAATGTACAGAAAAAAATAATATAGATATATTATTTTTTTTCTTCTCTTTTGCACAAAAAAAGACTCTGAGCAATATCCGAGCTGCTGCTTTCTTTTTTTTTGCCAGCTAGTTAGAAACAACCCTGCAGGGGGACAGAGGTATGAACATAGGAATAAACTCCAACTTGTATTTTGCTTCTTTTAATTTTGAAATTGTGAGTTATTTCCTGCAGGCAGGAGGGTGGACACTGCCTCCAGCACCTCGTTTGCTGGAGAGAATTGAGAGCATTTGGTTTTATCAGCCGCTGGCATGGTAATGAGCCTATTTCTATTGAAATTGGCTCATTACTATTCATTTTTGCTGGCTCTCGACCAACTCATGAACCGCTTTTTGATTTTCAGGGGAGGAAAGAAAAAAATAATAAATGTAGGGAGTTGGGCCCATCCACCGATAGAAGTGACAATGCGAGGACACGCTGGGTGAGCATCTGCATTGCGAACCGCCAGTGTGGCTGAGCCCTGACCCATGCCACCACCGCTGTTGTAGCGCGGGTCCTCTCTACCTCCAGACCCTGAGGTCTCTCCCCATCATGCCAAGCAGTGGGATGGGGCTTGTGAAGTGTATGGAAAGAGGACAGCAAGGATTCATTCCATTTACATGTGACCTGCCCAGGGAGGTTTTGAGTGCTCCATCCCTGGTGGTGTTCAAGGCCAGGTTGGATGAAGCCTTGGGTGGCATGGTTTAGTGTGAGGTGTCCCTGGTTATGGCAGGGGGGTTGGAACTGAATGATCTTAAGGTCCTTTCCAACCCTCACTGTTCTATGATTCTATGACCAAATGAGGATTTGGGTTTTGAGAGGAGATGGGTCCATATGATTACTGAATGGCTGTGAGAGCAACATCATGTGTCCTGTATGCTTTGGTGAGCTGGTAGTTTCTGTTTGTGGGGGTTTTGGCAACTTGTCAAATTGTGTTATTCAAGTGATATAGTGACATTTAAGGGTGTTTTTTCTTATTTTGAGCAATATGTAAGTTCTGTTTCTCTCTCCCTTACACAGGCATGCATACTCACACACACAGAGACACACACATCCTTGGAAAATGCTTTAGCACCAGTGAAAAAATCAAAACTCAGCTCTTTGAATGTCTGCCTGAAAAATATCTTTCTTTAAAAATGACTGAGCATGTATTAATTATGGATGAATGTAATTTTATCCCTGTTACCACTTTGAAAATTCTCAGCCAGGCCCTGCTACCTGTACTCACGTGTGACTCAAATGCCATTAGGCTATTGTGGCTTATGAAAAGATGGGATTTCTTGTGCAGACAAGGAACCACTGGGTTTGGCTCCATCTCTTTTCTGGATGCCTGGCATTGGAAGGAGCAGCATTTTCAGGTGGGTTGCATGTAGCCCCTTCTGCAATGACCTTTCAAAGCAAAGCACCCAGATATCCCTAACTGCTCTATAAAATCTTTCCTCTGGTCTGAGAGGGAATTTTTGGCAGAGAAGCACCACAATTCATTTCTATATATGCTTAGTCTCCTTTTTCTTTTCTTTATTCTCCCCTCACCCCCCCCCCCAAGATGGTTTCCCTTCAAATTAAGAAATTAAATACAAATGCTAATAGCTTGCAGTTGAATTGCTTGTATTTAAGACCATAGCTATGTGCTTCTATGGTGCACAAGAAAGGAGAACATTTATTTTCTTCTATAATTTGAAAAATAACAGCCAAATTGACTACTTCTTAAGTACCAGAAGCTGCAAAAATGATAGGCAGATGATGACTTCTATAAAGAGAATGTTGTCCCTCCAGGTAAATACAGAATCAAGGGCTACAAAATATTCACAACAATTGCTGATACATCTTCAAACTTGCGCTCTTTTACATGTTGTTATAAGAAAATAAACTGGCTGATTTTGTAGAACTCCTCACAGCTTTGTTTTTTTCCCTTACTAGACTGAAAGTGTATCTCCTCCAGAACAAAAAGAGCCTTCAAAGTTTGGATTCAAGTGATGGTAGGCTTTTGGGATTATTAACGGTGCTGTTACAATCGGTGATGGAGGAAAGCGATACGCAGCAAATGTGGGAGAACTTTTAAAGTTCTTTGGGGAAACAAGGACTTTGTTTCTCTTCCTTTATGTACGAAGAGTTTTGCTTGAGGAGTTGGCACTGTCTCAAGAGTCTTGATTCATGCTTTCATCCCTTCTCCCAGTAGATAAGGCTGGTTCTGAGGTATCATGGCTGGCCCAGAAGCTACTGTAGATGAGGATCTCAATACAGTCTTGTAAAAGCTCTCATCAGCTTTTGCTGGGTTGTAACAAATGAAGACAGCCCGACCCAGCTTCTCAGCTGAGTGTCTCAGGTCAAGTGTATTTACTTCTGTTTGTTTACTTTTAGAAGTTTAAATCCTCAGCTTTATTTTTGTTGCAGTAAACTGGCCAGAAGTGGTCTGTTATCGCAGTCTGAAGGGAAACTGCACCAGTGACACATGGTTGTCTGTGCATTATATAGCTGGAGGTTATTTAGACTTTCACCATCAAGATTTTACATTAGGAAGTAGAAAAAAAAAAAGGAAGGGTTCTAAATTCAAATCAACCTTGTCTTGTATGATGTGGATCATCTGGACAGGCATGTTTGTCTTTGGTGAAGACCTATGGTGCTATTCCAGGAATCCAGATCAGTTGAACAACAGTGTTAAATACACCAATTGATGCAGTAATATCTTACATCTTCCTGTGATTCAGCAGCATGGAAAATAATGATGCAGTGTAAGAAGCTTGTGGCAATTGGAGCCCCTGGGTTAATTGTGATTTGGGAGAATACTCAGATCCAGCTGACTTGCTCTAGCAAAATGAGCATGTAAGATGTAATATAGCCATGGAGGCAAAACTGTTTTGGTGCAAGATTTGGAGAAGTATGCAAGTAGCCTTTAGGAGGAGACAGACAGGAAAACAGGATGTCTGGGGAGAAACTGGAACATTCCTACTGTTGGAGGTAGCAGAAGAAGCCATGAATTGTGAGTGTTGCCAAGGATGTGAAGATATGATGAGGTGCAGTGATTTTTTTCATTCTACCATTTTGGTTTAGACCTTCTGGTACAATGCGCATGTTAGTATCCTGTGACACTACAGTGCTTTGTTTAATTCCTTAGGTCTGCCTTAATTTATAGCAACATATCTCGGTTTGTCCTGGCAACAAGTTCCTTTAGGGTTATCTTTAGGTACCTCTTGGTTGAAAGGAATAAACTTTGTTTCTCTGAACAAAAAAGAAGCAGCTACTTAGGCTTGGTACTAGACCAGCACTGATGCAGGGCTGAAAAGCCATGTATTGGCTACATGAGCTTCAGGGGGCAAGGCTGTGCGAATCACTTTAGATGCTCTGAGGAGCTTACAGTCTGCATAAATTGTATGGGCAAGGAGAGTACTGGTCATAGTGGGGAGAGATTTGACCAGGCTGATACCTCAGGTCAAAGTGTATCAGAATCCACCTTCCAAAGAGACGTGAATTGAGGAGGTTTAATCTAAAATATGGCTTAGGCTGGAATTGACCTTCAGTGGCAGCAAAGGCTTGTTTTTTTCTCTTCGGGAAGAGATAATTCCCAGTATACAGTGGCTCTGCACCACAGTGACCCAGGGAGGAGCAAAGGGAAAAACTATGGATGTAATCAAACTGCATAGGAATTGTTTAAATGATCGGAGAGGGCATATGTAGAAATGATGGGATGAAATGGCAAGGAAAAACTTATGATGAATATTACAACCTCCTAACAGAAAGATACATTAGACTAAGGAAGAATATCCCAAGGGAAATGGTGGAAGCCCCATAGCTTGGATAATTTCTAATTAAACTAGACAAAGCACTTGAGAATATATTGTAAGGGAAAAGCCTGTAATGGCAGCAGGCTGGACAGGGTGACCCTATAGGTCTTTTTCATTTCTAATTTCTATGATTCACTAATGATTAAGTAATTCACAGATAAACTAAACATCCGTATTGCCGGGTCTTATCCGAAACTCACCTCACCTCTCAACCTTTTCAAATTTACCAATTAATAGTTAATTAGTTAATGTTTGTAAAGTGCTTTGAAGATGAAAAGAGCTAAGTGCTAAGTATTATTATAGAAATGGGGGTAGATAAACTCATTTTACTTAATTTTGAACCCTCCAACACTCATGCAGGCCTCAAAATTCAGATTGCGACTTGAGCATTACTGGGTTTGTCTGCCTTGTAGAGGGATGTTCTGGGAGGTTGTTAACGCTGTGATTAAAATACAGTTGTAATTTTGATAATGCACTTATCACACAGTTCTATATATGGTGCAGCAGTTATAATCCTGATAAACTGTGCATGAAAAGCTATTATCCCTGTCCTTACACAAGCTGCGGTGTACAATACATGCACTTTGCAAAGGAGTGCAAGTGGCACAGAGAATAAGCAACCTGGTTTTCATAATGGCTTTTACCCTTCCAGTTGATGTTGATTTTTTTCTTTTTAAGTATATTTAATAGTGTCAAACAAAACAGTTAATATTCAGGAAGGAACTTCACTGAGAATTCTCAAATGATTGAATTTTAGGTCCCTCTTACATTTGTTCTGTGAGTGGTTGCTAGTATGTGCTGTGGTCTGGCCTGTGACTTTTATCACCCAGAAAGTGGCACCATCTCCAGTGTGACAGAGGGGGCATCTGACATGCACGGTGTGGCAGGGTGCTTAGGGGTGCATTGATGGTATGTATATGAATGATATGTATGAGTGTGAGACTGTAAATGAAACTATATTAAAGCAAATCAGGGGTAATACCAATCCTACCTGCCTGAAGTAAGCCAAAACCAGGATGACTTCCTTTAGATGAAATAGTAAAGGACTAATTTTTGCTTTTATTTTCAAAACAAGCATTAAATAAAACACCAGTTTATATTCAGATACCAAGACCTGAACAAAACAGAGTATAGTAGAGATACCCATTTCAGTAAGTTCTGGTCTGAACTTTGCCTCAGCAAAGCAGGAGGGCTTCTTCCCTCATCCTTGTCCGTTTGGATATTCCTGAGAAATAACTTTCAGGCTTTCAATCCCAAGTTTGTTAATCAGTATCTTAAGCTCATTTGTAAGACAGCAAACAAAGCAGTTTCAGGTGGAGCTCACTAAAGTCAGAGCATATTATTTGAGAGCATAATAATGACTCAGGAAATAATAATACTACGTGGTTTGTGATAGGTTTACTCGTTACAGTGCTTGAATAATAAATCTTAGCTATCGAATCCTCGAATGAATAATCACAGTGAATGAGTAATTTATAGGTTAAAATCTGTTGAATCAAAGCACTCATGGAATAATCTGAGAAGGCACACGCCTCTGTGCGAACTGAGGTCCCCCCAGTCTTCTGGATGTGCTAGAAATACAAAATGACAGCAAATATTTTAATAGGTATATCAAACAGGTGATATAGCACAGAACTGAAGTGCAAATAGAGGTATGGTTTGGGCCTGGAAGAGCAATCCAGGGACCTAAAGGCTTCTTGATGCAACTTCAATATTATTATAAGGCTTTGGGATGTGTTCTTGATAATAACAAAGATTGAAAAGTTTATGGTGTTTGGCATCAATTCTAGCTGG